>VMDO01004085.1:0-99234 GCA_007922755.1 Pedetes capensis
GACAGGAGACCAGAAGAGTTGTGGCACGACATAAAAGATATCATTCAAGAAGGAAGCAAAAAGTTCTTAAAAAGACAAGAAAAAAAGAAAGGCCCAAATTACATGTCCAAAGAGACACTGGACCTTGCCCTTGAACGTCGAGCAGTTAAAGCAAAAGGAAGACATGATGAGGTTAAGGAACTAAACAGAAGATTTCAGAGGCAGCTCGAGAAGACAAAAACAAATATTATAATGACATGTGCAAGGAGCTGGAGGCAGAAAACCAAAAGGGAAGAACACACTCTGTGTTTCTCAAGCTTAAGGAAGTGAAGAAAAAGTTCAAGCCTCGACTAGCAGTGGTGAAAGATTCTACAGGGAAAATATTAAATGATGCAGGAAACATCAAAAGAAGATGGGAAGAATATACAGAGTCATTATACAGTGGAAGTGGAAGCTTCCTTGAAAGAACTGGCGAAACACAAGGCTCCAGGAATTGATGGGATACCAATAGAGATGTTTCAACAAACAGACGCAGCACTGGAGGTGTTAACATGTTTATGTCAATAGATTTGGAAAGCAGCTACTTGGCCAACTGACCGGAAGAGATCTATATTTGTGCCTATTCCCAAAAAAGGGGATCCAATGGAATGTGCAAACTATCGGACAATATCATTAATATCACACACAAGCAAAATTCTACTAAAGATCATTCAGAAGCGACTGCAGCAGTCTATAGACAGGGAATTACCAGAAAATCAAGCGGGATTCAGAAGATGGTGGCAAACCAGAGATATCATTGCTGATGTCAGGTGGATATTAGCTGAAAGCAGAGAATATCAGAAAGATGTCTATCTATGTTTTATTGACTATGCAAAAGCATTTGATTGTGTGGATCATAACAAATTATGGATAACACTTCAGAAAATGGGAGTATCAGAACACCTAATTGTGCTCATGAGAAATCTGTACATGAACCACGAGGCAGTTGTTTGAATAGAACAAGGAAATACTGAGTGGTTTAAAGTTGAGAAAGGTGTGCATCAGGGCTGTATACTTTGGCCCTATCTCTTCAATTTATACGCTGAGCAAATAATCCAAGAAGCTGGACTTTATGAGGAAGAATGCAGCATCAAGATTGGAGGAAGACTCATTAACAACCTGCATTATGCACATGACACAACTCTGCTTGCTGAAAGTGAATAGGATTTAAAACATTTACTGATGAAGATCAAAGATCATAGCCTTCAATATGGGTTGTGACTAAACATCAACAAAACAAAAATCCTTACAACTGGGTCAGCACGCAACTTCACAATAAATGGAGAAAAGACTGAGGTTGTCCAAGATTTTACTTTGCTTGGCTCTATAATCAACATCCATGGAAGCAGCAGTCAAGAAATCCAAAGACGCATTGCTCTAGGAAAAGCTGTGGCAAAAGATCTCTTTAGAGTATTGAAAAGCAAAGATGTCACATTGAAGACGAAGGTGCGTCTGACTCACGCCATGGTATTGTCAGTGGCATCATGTGGTTGTGAAAGCTGGACATTGAACAAGAGAGACAGAAAAAGAATTGATGCTTTTGAACTATGGTGCTGGAGACGTCTATTGAATATACCATGGACTGCCAAAAGAACCAACAGATCTGTCCTAGAAGAAGTGCAACCAGAGTGCTCCTTGGAAGCAAGAATGGCCAAACTGCGTCTTACATATTTCAGACAAGTAGTCAGGAGAGAACAATTCCTGCAGAAGGACATCATGTTTGGGAGAGTGGCAGGTCAATGCAAAAGAGGAAAACACTCCACTAGATGGATTGACACAGTGACTGCAACAATGGGCTTAAACATAAATAAGATAGTTTTCCTGGCAGAGAATCAGCATGTGTTTTGATCTGCTGTACATAGGGTCGTTATGAGTCGGACTCGACTTGACGGCACCTAACAACAACAACAACAATCACCCAGGTACCTCTTTCAAAGACTTATTTCATTGTTTTTTCCTTTCCTGTGGCTCTTTTCACCTGGATCCTACCTTCTGTTGTCTTGTACCATTTTAATTATGCTTCCACACTTACAAAAGTGACACCTTGGTCATTACCATTCAATCCACTTAACATTTTGCCATGAATGTCCATGTGAATCCATTCTATTTTACGTAACCGTATCTTTGGCCAAACTCCAGAACTTTTCAATCAAACCAGAGCTGTTCCACTTTTAATCTTAAATTCTTATACATTTTCTCCAAATAGAAGAGACTTGTCTTCTAACCTTATTCTTGCCATTCTTTAGTCATGCAGGACTTCCATTCCCATTATCCTTACCCTTCATTTATGTCCATACTACCCAATTCTATCCCTAAATCATTTACTTCTTCCATTTTATCTTACCAAAGGTGCACAGAAAACCTTCAGTACTGTAATTAAACAAGTTATGCCCATCCAAGGACCTACATACCACTTGATGACACTGGTGAATGTCACACAAACATAAGTGCCACATAATTTTCTTGCTGGTCCCTCAGTACTGCTATAATCATTTTTCAGTTATTATAGTTGGAACTTTTCATGTTCCCCACAAAAGCTACTTCAAACTTTCATCATTCTCCTTATCCTACCCTATTTCAGCACCTCCATTGGTCTCAGTGAATAACCTTGCTTTCTTCATGAATAATGTCTTTGATGTCATGCCACACTCCTTGGGTTTTCTATCATTAGAGTCTCATGCATTAAACCTATTCTTGAGGTGTTCTCTGAACTCTGGTGGTATATATACTCATGGTCATACCTTGGATCTTGTACACTGGTCCTAATTTTCTTCAGTTTCAGTTTGAACCTGCATATGAGCAATTAATGGTCTGATCCACAATCAGCACCTGGTCTTGTTCTGACATTTGATATTTTTTCCATCATCTTTTTCCACAAATGCAGTCAATTTGGTTCCTGTTTGTTCTATCTGGTGAATTCCACATGTATACTTGCCATTTGGTAAAGAGATATATTTGCAATAAAAAGGTCATTGGTCTGACATAATTCTATCATATGATCTCCAGCATCATTTCTGTTATCAAAGCCATAGTTTCTGACTACTGAGCTTTCTTTGTTTCCAACTTTTGCATTCCAGTCATCAGTAATTATCAGTACATCCTGATTGAATGTTGAATCTATTTCAGATTGCAGAAGCTGGTAAAAAAATCTTCCCTATCTTCATTAGTGGGCTTAGTGGTGAGTGTGTAAATTTGAATCATAGTCATATTAACTGGCCTTCCTTGTAGGTGTGTGGATATTATTCTATCACTGTACTTGCATTGTACCTCAGGACAGATCTTGAGATGTCTTTTTTGATTAATGCAACCTCATTTCTTTTTAATCTGTCATTCCTAGCATATGAGACCATATGATTATGTGATTCAAAATGTCCCATGCCAGTCCATTTTAGTTCACTGATGCCTAGTGAGCTCCATTTCCCTTTTGATGATTTCTAATTTTCCTATATTCACATTCTGTACATTCTGCATTCCAATTAATGGATGTTTACAGTTGTTCCTTCTCTTTTTGATTCATGACACACCAGTAAATGAAGGTCTCTGAGGATTTACTCCATTTCCATCATTAAGGTAGACTCTACTTTGAGGGACAACTCTTCCCCAGTTGTCTTTGGAGTGGTTTCCAACCTGATGTGCTCATTTTCTGGCACTATATCTGACAGTGTTTCTCTACTATTCATAGGGTTTTGAATGTGTAATTATTTTAGGAGTAGTTTAGCCATGTCTCTCTCCCTAGTCTATCATAGTCTGGAAGCTGGGCTGAAACCTGTCCACCATGGGTCACCCTGTATATCTGTACTACTGGTGGCATAGCTTTCCACATCACAGCAATGTGCAAACTCCCAAACTGATCTACACATGGGGGATTTTGTTGGTAGACGACAGGGATTTTGTTGGTATATTGCAAGAAATTGAGCAAATTACTGCCTAATGGACTATATAGTCCTACTTTAGTCTCTTTTGACATGTAATTTGGTCTTTTCTTTTTTCCTTTCTTTCTAAAGGTTATTAAAAAGGTTATTTAATACCTTTTTTAAAGTTATTAAAAAGAAAGGAAAAAAAAGACCAAATTACATGTCAAAAGAGACTCTGAATGTTGCCTTTGAACATCAAGCAGCTAAAGTAAAAGGAAGACAGTATGAAGTTAAAGAACTAAACATAAGATTTCAAAGGGCAGTTCAGGAAGACAAAATAAAATATCATAATGATGTGCAAAGAGTGTCAGACAGAAAACCAAAAGGGAAGAACATGCTCTGTTTTTCTCAAGCTTAAGGGGTTGAAGAAAAAATTCAAGCCTCAACGGGCAATAATGAAGGCTTCTACAGGCAAAATATTAAATAATAAAGGAAACATCTAAAGAAGGTGGAAGGAATACACAGAGTCATTATACAAAAATGAATTGATGGATGACCAACCATTTCAAGAGATTGCATATGATCAGGAGCCAATGGTATTGAAGGACAAAGTGGAAGCTGCCTTGAAGGAATTGACAAAACACAAGGCAATAGGAATTGATGGAATATCAATAGAGATGTTTAAAAAAGAGAAACAGCATTGGAGGTGCTAACTTGTTTATGCCAAGAGATCTGAAAACTAGCTTCCTGGCCAACTGACTGAAAGAGATCCATATTTCTGCCTATTCCCAAGAAAGGAGATCCGACTGAATGTGGAAACTATTGAACGATACCATTAATATCACACACAAGCAAAATTAAATCAAGCTGGATTCCAAAGATGGTGTTGAACTAGGGACATCATTGCTGATGTCAGATGGATATTAGTTGAAAGCAGAGAATACCAGAAAGGTGTCTATCTATGTTTTATTGACTCTGCAAAGGCATTTTACTGTGTGGACCATAACAAATTATGGACAACAGTGTGAAGAATAGGAATACCAGAGCACTTAATTGTTCTCATGAAGAATGTATACATGGAACAGGAGTTGGTTATTTGAACAGAACAAGGAAACACTGCCTGGTGTAAGGTCAAGAAAGGTGTGCATCAAGGCTGTATCCTCTCACTGTACCTCTGCAATTTCTATGCTGAGCAAATAGTCAAAGAAGCTGGACTTTATGAAGAAGATCACAGCATCACGATTGGAGAAAGACTCATTAACAACCCGAGTTATGTAGATGACACAACTCTGCTTGCTCCAAGTGCAGAGGATTTGAAAAATTTACTGATAGAGATGAAAAAAAAAAACAACATTCAGTATAGATTGCACCTCAATATCAACATAACAAAAATCCTTACAACTGGGTCAGTAAGGAACTTCATGATTAATAGAGAAAAGGTTGAGATTGTCTAAGATTTTGCTTTACTTGGTTCTACAATCAACACCCATGGAATCAGCAGTTAACAAATCAAAAGATGCATTGCACTGGGAAAAGCTGTTACAAAGGACCTCTTTAAAGTACTGAAAAATAAAGATTTCACAATGAAGACAAAGGTGCTCCTGACTCATGCCATGGTGTTTTCAGTTGTGAAAGCTGACTTTGAATAAGGAAGACAGAAGAATGATGCTTTTGAATTATGGTGCTGGAGAATATTGAATAGAACATGGACTGCCAAAAGAACCAACAGATCTGTTCTCCTAGAAGATGTGCAACCAGAATGCTCCTTGGAAGTAAGGATGGCTAGACTGCATCTTAGGTATTTTGGACCTATAATCAGGAGGGACCAATCCCTGGGGAAGGACATAATGTTTGGGAGAGTAGCAGGTCAATGAAGAAAAGGAAGACCCTCAACTATATGGATCAACACAATGTCTGCAACAATGGGCTGAAATATCAAAAAGATCATGTGCCTGGCACAGAATCGGTGACTGTTTCATACTGTTGTACATAGGGTCACTATGAGTCAGACCAGAATAGATGGCACCCAACAAGAACAACAATTTTCTTTGATGTCTCTGTATCTTTACATACATGATATCTGCTCCCTTCATTATTGCTTAACTCTTACTCATACTTCAAAACCCATATTCATTAGCTTTCCTCCTCTGGAGAGCCTTTCCTGATGCTGTAATTGTTGGTTACACCTAGTATTGCTCTCTTGCTATCACCCTATTCACATGGGCTGTTCTTTCTACCATCAACATTGTTGGTTTTTTTCTGTCATCTTCTCTCTTGCTGTGAAAACAGGAAGCCCAATTTCTAAGTCTATAGTTTTAGTCTTTACAACAGAGCTGTGAACAAATAGTTGTGCAATAAATATGCTTACACATGAATGCATGAGAGGAACAACCTGAAGAGGTGTATCATGGGAGATGCATCAGGAGACTTTCTATAAACCTGTGCGTCCTTGAAGTGGCTTTTCATTAGAAAACCACAAAGTCATATTATTACCTCTCATTCTTGAGTAGAAAGCCACAAACTAAGTCTAAATGAAATTATTTCATTCTCAATGTCTGTTTTGAGGCACACCCATTTATTTTTTTAGGACATGTACTAAAACATGACCAAAAATGTCTAGAATGAAACAAAAATTAAATTGAACTGAATGACAAATGGAGTACATGATGAACTAACATCATTAGGGAATATTGTTTTTACCATTAGAAAATGTTTCATTAACTTCTCACATAACCAGAGTAAATTTTACTTTTTCTTATAGATTAGACATACTCACCTTCTGAGAAATTTTATGAGTGCCATGTATGATATGATATTTTATGATAAGTACTATAAAATGAAAAGTCATAAAATATTTGGGCTTTGAGATTTTTAGTAATTTTTAACTATAAGGATTTTAATTTCATTATTTCTTCTGTGAAAATCAAACCAATCTATAATTTAGATTTTGAAACTTTTTTCTTTTAGAAAAAAATTGATTTCTTAAACACATGTTGAAAAGCAAGATTACACATGTTGAGTTGTATGTGGCTCACAATGAAGATGTTTAATATAGAAAAATACACCATAAAAATAGCATAACTTTGGGGAGTATTGAAATATGGCCATTTATATATTTATTGTTGTTAGGTGCCATCAAGTCAGTATCCGACTCATAGCAACCCTCATAGGGTTTTCAATGGCTGTTTCGGGATTGTCTTGGGAGTGGATTGCCAGGTCCTTCTCCCATTTTTTCGGTGCTGGGAATTGAACTCGGGACCTCAGAGACTGCAGTGCAACACTCTACCAACTGAGCTAAATCCCATTTATATATTTAGGATATGTGTTTTTGTTTCTTATGCAACTGTTAATTTTTGTATTGTAAAAATATCATATTTGAGAATATAAGAGACATTTGTTGTTGTTGTTAGGTGCCATTGAGTCGGTATCCAACTCATGGCAACCCTATGTACAACAGCTGAAACACTATTGTCACTAATAGCTTCTTTGCTATTCATAGGGCTTCCAATGGTGGACTGACTTTTGGGAGTGGGTTGTTGGGTCCTTCTCCCAAGCCTACAGTATCTGGTGTTCCCCAGGAGGTCTCCCACCCAAGTAATAATCAGGCCCGACTCTGCTTAGCTTTTGAGATCTGACAGGACTGGAAGCCAGAGAGCTACAGCAGCAGGACATTAGTAAATCATGACTAATTTACCAATTATGAATTAACTACCTATTCTGCTGTAGGTATATTAAAAATACTTCATGAATATTAGGCTGAATATCAGTTGCTAGTTGGAGTTCTAACATGCCTTTCAATGTAACCAAAGCCTAGTGTGAACTTGTGAAGGAACTTAAGTATGAAAGTGGAACATGATGATAACCATAATGCTAATTGAAATAGTTATACTTATGTTTTAGCATTCACTACATAAGGTATCATACTGAGTAATTTACACACATCTTTTTTTTTTCTCATAACATCACCATAACATCACCTCCCTTCATTTTAGAGAAAAGAAAACAACGGATAAGTTACTGTGAGGAGGATTTTAATTTAGGACTGTTTGTCTTTCTGAGACCTCTGTCACCTCACCTTAACATATTGTTGGCTTTTCTATGGACTTAGCAAATCACTGCTTTCCTCAACTGAGTCCTGGATTTCTGGGAAAGGTCTGATAATTTCTCAATCTCTTTTACTCCACTTTCATTTCAATCCCTAGTAAAAACTAGTTCCTTAAAGTCAACGTGCATCACATTATGCCTTTTCAGATACAGCTATACCAAGGCTGGGTTTGGTGTAAAGCATTCCACGATGTAAGCTCAGGTCAGAAAGATTGTCCTTCTGTTTCTAGCATTTAGCACAATCCTGGGTATGTGATAAGCATTCAATACATGGTTCTCGATTGAAGATATTGTCAGTTATGGGATCAATGGAAGGAAAAAAAAAAGAGAAGGATTTAGGAGTGGGGACCAGTTCCATCAAAGAGGCCATGGCAACAGAGAAGGAAGTATGAAAAATAAAAGTAAACATGGCCGAGGAAGCCAGCTGAGAATCCCTGACAGCAAAATACTTAGGACATTTGAATGGCCTTAAGCATGATTCTGGCTCTAACATTATTGAGCCTGTACAAAATATACATTGCCTGGATAATTCCTACATGATCTATTTAGCTCTAGAATTTTGTGTTTTTGGTTTTCCTTTCTGAAAAATTTCCAAACAGATTCCTTGAAGAGACCTGCATCTTGTTGCAGAGAAATGAATTCTTTTTTCATTTCCACATTGTCTCTAAATTTAACAACTGCTTTCCTAGTGTTATAGCCTATCAGCCATAAAACATCAATTAGCTATTGTGAGATTTACAATATTAGAAACCCAGTGAACATTTACACAATAATTAGTTGAAGTATACATTAGCAAGAAATAATTACAGCATAATGTATTTGTAATCACCCTTTGCATACTACACTAACCCTAAAATTGAATGCTTTCTAAGAAGAAAACAATGGGTATAAGTTCAGGTTAAGAGAAATTCATATATTTATTGAGAACAATTTGAAAATATCTCTCAAAGTAATTTCATATACCTTTAAATCATCAAGTATACTGTTAAGACTTTATTCTGTAGATATACTTAATGTATACAAAGATACATGTACAAAAATTTAGCAGAACACTTTTACATTTAGCCGGTATTCATTATACAAATTGATAAGTTTCATTATGACATTCTTATGCACGCACATCATATACTTGGAACCTAATCACCTACTGCCATGTTACTCTCACCTGTCCCTTACCCCCCTTCCACTTTCAAGTCTTATTTTTTTAAGTCTACTTTCCACATATGAGAGAAAATGTGATATTTTGTCTTTCTGGGTCTGTCTTATTTTTCTCAACATGATGGTCTGCAGCTCTATTCACTTCCTGGCATATGGTAAAATCTTCTTTATGGCAGAATATCTGCAACCATATCACCCTGGCATCTGATCCCGCCAGATCTTGGAAGCTAAGCATGGTCAGCCTAGTTAGTCCTTGGATGGGGGACCACCTGGGAACACCAGTGTTGCAGGCTAGGGAGAAGGACCTGGCAATCCACTCCCAAAATAATCCACCATTGAAAACCCTATGAATAGCAGAGAAGCAAAGAAAATAGTGTTGGGCATGGCATAGTGTCAGAGAGTGTTTCCTTCTGTTGTCCACAGAGTTGCTGAGTTCGGACCTGACTTGATGGCACTTAACAACAAGTGGAAGAATAGTACTCCATGGTGCATATATACAACGTATTTTCTTTTTCCATTCATCTACTGATGGACATCTAGCCATATCTTGGTTATTGTGAAAAATGCTGCTGTGAACATGGATGTGCAGGTATCACAGAGCACTTCTTATACTAATAGAAAATGTGACATAGCTCAAGAATCCAGCAATAAGGAACTGGATAAATAGTGTATAGTTCATCTATATAGTAGAATATCTTGTAATTCTTAGAAAAGAATAATACAGAATAAAGACATGGAAAGATATATAAGATACTGTATTAAAAGAAGCAAAGTTAGTTGCAAAATTTGATGTGTATCTTATTTACTAAAACAAAGTATTAGATATTATATATGCCTGACTCTGCACATATATATTCTGGATTAATACACAGGCAACTCTGAAGAAGGGTCACTTAGTAGGTTAAAGATAGTAAGCCAGAGGTGGGGAGGCAAAAGTGCACTTTTACCTTTTACTTTATATGCTCATTGATTTTGTCATTAATATGAATTATGTTTAACTTTTTAAACCTACAGATTAAATAAAATAAAATTTAGGTGGTAAGGAAAAAGAATTTTAAAAAGCAGAAAAGAACTGATAGCACCTTAGAAATCATATTAGTTTTCTACAGTTATCATGAAAAAGTACCATCTTCCAGGCCTGGCAGGGCACACCTGTAAATCCAGTGACTTGGGAGGCAGAGACAGGAGGACCACAAGTTTGAGACCAGAGGCAGTCTGCATAATTTAGTGTCTCAAAAAGTCAAAAAATGGGCTGAGGGTTCAGCTCAGTGGTCTAGCACTTGCAAAGCATGCAAGCACAAGACCCTGGGTTCAACCTCTAATACCACACACACACACACACACAAAAAAAAATACCATTGATTGGCTAGCATAAAACAAGGCATATTTATTGTTTCATAGCTCTGGAGACCAGAGATCTCAAAGCTGAGGTAGCAGCACGTTTGATTCCTTTTAAGGATAATCAGCGGGTACAGTCATTTAATATTGTCCATGTTTACCAGCATGTAGGTAACAATTGAGAGGGAGGGGAGCAAATGTTCCAGGCAGGAGGGTGAGCATCTATAACATTCTGAGCTGAGGGAAAGTAGCCATTTGAGTTCAGAGTGGATGGTGTGGGAGACCAAGTTAGGAAGTGTGTAGATATCAGTCAGATTATTTTGAATCATAATTTTCACATGTGACACATTCTGATGACACAAAGTGCAGGAATATGGTAGCAAATTAAGCTTCTTTAATATTATGTTTAAAAATTTTTAGTAGGTAAGCCTCTAAGCTCTATTTCTTTTTATAAAACTTATAAAATTCTAATAAGTAGCTGTCCTTTTGGGCACAAAATTAAGCATCTTTCCTGAGGAATAGGAGACATTTTGACTTTTATTTACAATTTGTTCCAATAAAAAATTTTCAGTGAATAAAGTTTACCTATATTATTGACTTACTTTGAATTTTAAAGAAAATATATAGCTAACTAATATCTATTTTTGCTGAGGAAATGTCCAAAAACATTGCTGTTAAAATTCATAAGCTTCAATGCTTGAAGCTCTCCTGTTTTAATGAGGGATTACAAATAAGTTTTTAAATGTCAGTTCTGAAAAATAATGAATCTTTTTTTATTGGAAAAATTTTATGTAGAACTTAATATATTTCATTCTGACATGTATTTCATTGTGACATTTCCATATATGTGTTTCATTGTACCTTCCTCACATAACTTCCCCCCTACCCTTGTCCCCCATCTCCCACCCCACCACCAATGGCTTCTTTCTACTGGTATGTCTTTTTGTGGGAATATTTATCTATACATGTGCATCCTGATTTTGATTTAAGTCCAAACTTTTTTCTATAGTGATCTATATTTTTACATTCTCGGCAGTATTACATGAGTAATCTAGTCCGTTTGCATTATTGCCATCCTTTCGTATTAATGGTATTATTTCCTAGCTATTAAAGTTGGGCTGTTTACTTTGAGGTTGACCTCTCTTTCATTCCTCATTCCTTGTTGGCCCTCCTCCCATTTGGGTCTTCTCCCATCATGGCTTCCTTTTGCTAGATCCCTTGTTCCTTCTTTCCACTCTTAAATTGTCCCTCTCTGCTAAGTTTACATGAGGATCTTGTGGTTTGGTAGCAGGACAGTATATGCGTCTTCACTTGCTGTTTCTGTTTGGCATTCATAGTCTTACTAATAACACATTAGAATGCACATAGTAATGAGCCATCATATAAAGTGACACAATTCTGTGTGCTTCTTCCCTAAACAAATATCAGATAAAAGTAGTCATACAGTATATCAAAAAAGAATGTTAAGTTGGACCTCAAAGAAATCAGGAAGAAGGGAAATTGAAACAAATTATAAGCAGATGCATTCATTATTTTCAATTAAATGTATTAATATGACCTCAATATTTGGACTTTATTGTACTTATTCATATTTCACATGCATTCTAAATCTCTGAATTAATATGAAGTTCTCTTTTTTTTTTTTTTTTTTGCAATCCAGGTAGTCTTCAAATCAGCTAATATGGGGCCAGCATAGTCCTGAATGCTTAAGTCCATTCCAAAAGGCACTCTCTAGCTTCAATTTACACATATACTTGTATCTCTGGGCTTTGGAGATGGATCCTATAAAATGACTAATGCTTACCACTTCCAGTGAGCTAGAAACTCCAAGGAAAGCAGCCTTTATTGTGGTCTTTCAACAGTTTTGGTTTTGGTTCCAGATGGAATCCAGAAGGGTCGATGTAAAGGCAAATGAAAAGACTGAATTTATATGTTTAGATATCTGAAAAGAATTCTTTTTGATTTGTGAACAAAGAAGTGTGGACTTGGAACTGAACTTGCTGCTTTAGGTTCTCTTACACTTTGAAGAATCTGGAGCAGCTTGGGAAATGACAAAACAATAGCAACACAACAGCATCAAGAAAAGGTTATTTCATATTCCAAAGAGCAAGCCTATTATTTGTAGGCTAAAACAGAAATAGCAGTGATTGGAGCCAGGCTGTAGGCTACAGAGATATTTGTGAAGACAACTTTTAGTTGATATGTAGTTACCAATAATGGTGATAGCAAATATAACAATAAATATTTGCCATATAATAAGTATTAAGCAGATCTACCCAAGAAATATCAATTAGTCATACTGAAAATAATTGCTGTTATAAATATTCTAGCTTGGACATTCCCACATTATAAGTAGTCCATTAACAAAGCATATGAAGATATGATCTTTAAAGATATAGCTCTGACAGAGAATTTTCTGTCTGAGTGGCACTAATAGAGTTGAATATTGAATAAAACATGCAGTGATACTAGCTTTAGGCATCATGTGGACATTTCCTACCTGCATTCAGCTTGGTACAGTTACATAAATACACCTACACCTATATATACATACATGTACAATGATCTTGAAAAATTTGAGGTTTAAAACTTTGAAGGGAACCTGATCATTACAACCAACTTTAGCTTTGGCCCAAAGCACCACTGTGATTTGATTTCTTCTATATCTGCTTTCAGGCATTGGTGAGATCCTTGGACACTTAGTAAAGAGTGAGGGCAGCCCAATAAGAGAGCATTTAGGAGTCATTGTGTTAATTGCTAACGACACCTGCCAGTCAGGTCATGTTCTATCAAGTCTTTCACAGAGGGTATACTGGCTGTGAGCATATCAAGTCTTCTGCAGCATTTCATGAATTCCTCACAAACTTAAGAATCAAAACAGACTGTCAGACTAAAGCATCTGCCAGAGTCCATTTAATACTAAGATGATTAAATGCCCAACAGATACCCTTGGGAAGAGGTAATAGAAGATATTGGTCAATACAAAAAAGAGAAAGAAAGGAAGAAAGGAAGAAAGAAGGAAAGAAGAAAGAAAGAAAGAAAAAGAGCAAGAGAAAGAAAAAGAAAGAAAGGGGAGGGTAGGAAGGAAGGAAGGAAAGAAGGGAAAGAGGAAGGAAGGAAAAAATAACATTTCCCATAGGTAAAACTTGGGTTAGACAAAATCCATCCTAGTTAACACAGATTACTGACTAGAGGCAGAAAGAATAAAACCCACGATATTTTTAAGGGAGTTGTATTTCCTTGCACACACAAACCTGGCTTGCAAAAGTCTTTGACTAATTGACCCCTAAAATAAATGCAAGTCGTATCCTTGCTGTGGTAGGATGTAGAATGCAAAAACTATGAAATCCCTTATTACAGCTGGTTAATAAGATAAAACTTCCCAAAAAGGCAGTATTCAAAGCAGTTACTCCAAAGAGCATTAACAGCTGAGCTCACCAAAGAATTTACTCCATGTTAGAGCAAGAAATCTGCAAATCCTGCCACTGAATTCAATAATTACGATGAACAGCTGACCATTGTATTTTTGCCCTTATCTGAAGGGGAGTTTTCTTTGAGGTTATTCTCCATGTTGAATATGGAGTGAATGTAGCACATAATGTGTGGTTTTGTCTATAGGTCACTGGACTGTGAGGAAAAATGTCCAGAACCAGTAAATCTCCCTGAAATCCTGGACTTAGAATACTGCCTGTGCCCAAAAATTTTCATATGTTGTTGTAACTATCTTATTGTTATTAATATCAGTGTTACCATTATTATTATTTTTAAGTCAATCTTTCCACTTAAAACTTACATGACTAAATGCTACAAATTTTAAAAATGTGTAAGATATCTCTTTGAAAAAACTCATCGGTGCCTCTGAGTAGATTAAAATCATTTGGAATTTCACAATAATCCTTGAATTTCAATTTTTCATTACATTTCATTTTGTTGTTGTTGTTGTTTTACTTTTTTCTCCAGAGATAGGGTCTTACTATGTAGCCCATGGCTGGGATTTAGCTCAGTGGGTAGAGCGCTGCGCTGCAGTCTCTGAGGACCCAAGTTCAATTCCCAGCACTGCAAAAATGGGAGAAGGGCCTGGCAATCCACTCCCAAGGCAATCCCGAAGCACTCAGCCATTGAAAACCCTATGAGGGTTGCTATGAGTCAGATACCGACTCGATGGCACCTAACAACAACAACAACAACATGTAGCCCAGGCTGGTCTGGCACTTGCTATGTACCCCAGGCTGGCCTCAAACTTGTGATCCTCCTGCCTCTGCCTGTAAAATGCTGGGATTATAGATGTGTACAATGCCTGGCACTTCTGTAGCATTCTTGCCACAACTGTGTCACCTCATTTCATCAGCAGAAAACAACACATAATTCCAAATTGAGGTACATTCTACAAAATAACTGGCTTTCACTCTTCAAAATGTCAGAGTTATAGAACATAGGGAAAGATTGTGAATGGTCACAGATTAGAAAAAACTAAGAGATACAATAAGAAAAAGCAACATGAAATAATGAGATCCCAGAACAAAAAGAGAACACTTGGGAAAACTAATGAAATTCAAATAAGGTACTTGGTTTGTAAATATATTGTTGTTGTTATTTACCATTGAGTTGGGTCTGACTCACAAGGCAACCCTATGTACAACAGAACAAAACAATCCCTACCAGGCACATGATCTTTGTGATGTTTAATCCTATTGTTGCAGCTACTATGTCAGTCCGTCTGGTTGAGGGTCTTCCTTTTCTTTATTGACCTGCCACTCTCTCAAACTTGATGTCTTTCTCTAGGGATTGGTCCCTCCTGACAACATGTCCAAAATATGTAAGACATAGTGTAGCCATCCTTGCTTCCAAGGAGCACTCTGGTTGTACTTCTTCTATGACAGATCCATTAGTTCTTTTTGGCAGTTCATAGTATATTCTGGTATTCTCTGCTTTTGGCTAATACCCATCTGACATCAGCGATGATGTGCCTGGTTTCACACCCTGTTCCAAAGCTGGCTTGATTTTCTTGCAGTTCCCTGTCTACATACTGCTGCAGTGGCTTTTGTATGATCTCTAGCAAAATTTTACTTGTGTGTGATATTAATGGTATCATTTGATAATTTCAACATTTGATTGGATTCTCTTTCTTGGGAATAGGCACAAGTATGGAACTCTTCCAGTCAGTTGGTCGGGTAGCTGTTTTCCAAATCTCTTGGCATAAACAAGTTAGCACCTCCAGGGCTGCATCAGTTTCTTGAAACATCTCAACTGGTATTCCATCAATTCTTGGAGCCTTGTGTTTTGCCAAATCCTTCAAGGCAGCTTTTTGTACTAGTATTAATTTCTTTGTGTACCATAGATGTACCATGTTAATCTTAGGGGAACCTGGGTAAAGGGAATCTAGTAACTCTTGTAACTTTAAAATTTGTCTAGCATAGTTTGATAATTATGTTTGAGAATTTTCTTGAACGAAAAAGTACATTTACATTAGCAGAATGTTCTATGCTTTAAGAGCCTTTCAAATATAGTTCTGTTGAAGTTGTATACAGCAGGGAAATGGCTCTACATTGTCCAATGTTTTTGGTATTCATGGGTATCCCATAGAGTAAGTAGTGATCAAAAAGCATTTATTCTTAAGAAGTGTAGTAATTGTGTGAGAACAGTCCACAAGCTAAAGAATTGCTAAGGCACACTTGCCATTTTATGGATTAGCTCTTCTGAAGATATCACATCCTGGGAGGCTGTCAAGGAGAAAGGGAAATGGCACTTACAGAGAGCCTGGGTTATGCCAAGTACCAGGGCAGGCACTTCATGTACATGACTGATTGAATCCTTAGAATCTTTTCAGGTGGTTACTATTATTATTGTTCAAAGTTCTGAAAAATTTGGAGGAAGCTTTTCTGACATCACACAGCTTAATAACTGGAACAATTAGATTTTGAATTATGGGTTTATCTGGCTTCAAACCTACACTTCACAGACTGAAAAACAAAACAAAACATGGCAAAATACACTGTACTAGGAAACAAAGGTTGTGTTTGTGAAACATTTACAGCCCATTTAAACCTTCATCAGGGAAGATTCTTCATGGCTACAGATGGCATCTCTGAATATAAACATCTGCACTTAAAATGCTTATAGTTGGTCAATAGTGAGACCAGGCGAGAGTATGAATAATTCAGGCCAGATCCACCCTTCCTGCAGAAAGCAGCCTCAAAGCACCTTTCCAACTTATGCTGGACAACTCATATAATTCTACTTTTGAATAATAGCACATTAGGAAATTAAGTATTAACTAAGGATTTAAGACTAATTTTCATGGTGAACAATGAACAAATATTTCCATATTATTGCCTATCATCAAGGAAAATATGTTTTACTATGATTTTTAAAATCTTTAGTGCTCATTTGTCATGTGTTTTCAGTTCTCCAAAGAAGTTGATAGGTTATGACATTTACTCATTTGTTTTCTTCTGTTGATTCCCCGGACAGACATATGTTTAACATGTACAAGAGCCAGCCACAGCCTCTGCCCGCGTGGAGTTCTAGCAGAGAAAACATATATGTAAACACACAATTGCTGCAGAAATTGCTGAATGCTATAGTGAAGATTATTCTAGACACACTGTTGGCACAAAGGAACATGATCCACTCTGCTTTACAAAGGATATGTTGCAGTTTGAACTTGAAGTGTATTGGAGTTCAGAAGACTGTTGGGGAGGATGGCTTTCCAAGTAGATGAAAAAAAATGGAGGAAGGGGTGAGGGGAGCCCAAAGTGGCTGATCCTCTGCTGTATTAAGGGATGCAAGGGATGAAGCATACTTTACATCTGGAACTGAATCTTGATTTATATATTGCTAATATTTCTTCCTGACTGTGACTGTTAACTTGTGATTCAGTCCTTTACCATAAAATACACAGGACAATCTGGAACATATTGGAAATGGACTTTGTCTAGTTGTGTTTACAGGCTGCAATAAGGCATGTGGTGTCAGTTATAAAACGCTGAAGCAGTTTGTTCAGAACACAACTCAATTGTATCAGTTCAAGCTTTGATACTGTCAATTATCATCAAGAATACAAAGTGAGGACTTGGCATTTTCCTCTGGAAAATGTACTATTATCCTTGGCATGCAATGCAAACATAAGGGTAGCTTATTTTAATGAAGGAACGTAGGAGTCCATGACCCCAGTTAATAAAGAAGGTGTCTTGGAGAAATTTCAGTGTATAAGACTGTCACTACAGCTTGTCTTAAATTCCCCATGGGTTTAAAATTAGCTCATTATTTCCTGAATATGAATGGTGTGATTTGATCATTACTGTTAAGCAGCTGTCACAACTCACGGTGTGAGATGAAATGACTCTTTCATTCAAAGCCAAATCTGGTGAGTGCATCTGTATAGATCACATCTCTGTAAGTCTCCACTGTTTTAGCCTCCAAAGACAGATGTGGCAAATGTGCCCCAGGTTGCTCTCCCTTCCCAGGTGAAGTCCCTGGGCTTTAGTGCCTCAGCCAAATGTTCAGCAGACCTGCCTCTTGTCACTGACTCTCAGTAATCCACGACCACATGCCATTTCAACTGATCTCCTGAATGTCACTTCTCTGCATTAGTCAACAGCTGTCCTGGAATCCTGCTGTCACCATTGGATATGCTGGCCTGGCCAAGCAGAACTGAGCTGTAATTGCTGTTAAGTGCCATCAAGCTGTTGCAGACACTGTGTCAATAAATCTAGTTGAGGGTTTTCCTCTTTTTTTGTTGACTTGCCACTCCCTAACATGATGTCCTTCTCCAGGGATTGGTCCCTCCTGACTGCATGTCCAAAATATGTAAGATGCAGTCTAGCCATCCTTGCTTCCGAGGAGCACTCCAGTTGCCTATCTTCTAGGATGGTTTATCTTTCAAAGGGCAACTCTGTCTTAAGTCTCCTCTGTAATGGCTAACTTTGATAGGTCCAAACCAAAGTGGATATAGCATTGTTGTTGTAGTTATTGTTATTAGATTTCTTTGAGTTGGGTCCAACTCATAGAGACCCTTATGGGGGTTTTCAATGGCTGATTGTTTTGGGATTGTTTTGAGTGGATTGCTATGTCCTTCTCCCATTTTTGTGGGGCTGGGGACCAAACCCAGGTCCTCAGAGAATGTGGAGCAGCACTCTACCAACTGAGCTAAACCCCATCATTGGCATAGCATTGTTGTTGTTGCCATAGAAACTACTAATTTTCACTGAGTCTCCCCACTTTGCCCCAGGTAGTCCTTTTAATTAGAACTGTGCATATGACTAAATGGTTTACAGCAAAGACCAATCATTGGGGGTAAAATACTATCCAAGGAGATAAATTTTTGAATAGTTCATTATTTTTTTAATTATCCACTATGGTATTTCATAAAGTTTTAAAAGTCTATTTTAATTGTCCTCTAAAAAGTTTACTGAAATAAAAATGATATAGGAATTCATAGAAAGGCCAAATGTTCTCCAATATCATGTGTTTTATGAAACATGTGTTCTGGAGAGGTTAGAAAATAGATGTTAAGTCAAGAAAGAACAGCATACATCATTTAACCTAGCTTCTGGTAAAAATAAAAAATAAAATAGGTTTTGCCTAACCTTACTATCAATAGTAAAGTATTTTATAAATTATAGCTTTATAGAGGGGACTCTAAAAGAAATGTTTAACAAATTATCATTGTTAATGCTGAAGATAATTTAACTATTCAGAGAGTTTTAATTTCTCGAGGAGACAACCATTTTTGATGAAATATCTTTAACTGTTAAAGAACCTACAACTAGGAAATCTATATAAATTTAGTCAGATGTGCTAAGAAATATGCTTAAAAATGAACTAAGAAATCATGTAGGATCATTTGTTTTATGGTAGGTCATGAGTGAAAACCTCATACATGGCAGAAAAACAAAAGAGAATATCATAAAGTTATATGGAAATAATTATCATCCATTTACTGTTTTTTAAAAAAATTATAAACAAAAGAAATATTTTGTGATGACAGATATCTATTTGGTACAACTAAGAAATCATTCTTGGGAATGAATAACTCTTTGAATTAGCTGCAAGTTTTCCTTTTTCAGTAAGTCACATATTATGTTGTTGTTAGGTGTCATTGAGTTGCGTCCGGCACATAGCGACCCTCATAGGATTTTCAATGGCTGACTGTTTCGGGAGTGCCTTGGGAGTGGATTGCCACGTCCTTCTCCCATTTTTGCAGTGCTGGGAATCGAACTCGGGACCTCAGAGACTGCAGAGCAATGGTCTACCAGCTGAGCTAAATCTCAGCCCCAGGTCGCATATTACACACATGATATAATCATATATCCTATGAATACACTCATTTTTTGTTCATTTATAGCAATTGATACATATGTCATTACTCAGACTATGCACTATGTTAGTAAATTAAATTTCACTGATGACCATTGTAGCAGTATTTATGATTGCAACACATAAACAACAATCTGTTATATACACCAAATCATGATGTGCAAGGCAAGATTAAAAAGAACATGATCTACTATATACACCTTGAATTATTTGTGAAAAACAATAAAATATGTTATATGACATTAATAAAAAGTCACCATGGTTATTGTGTACTTTACATATGTTCTTGAAGTTTATAGATTTTAGTAAGGAAAAGTGTATTTTAGTTGGATCAGTACAATTTTCCATTATACAAAATACCCTTTGGTAAAGTAAATATAACTTTTTGGTGATAGTCATATACATAATTCTTGGCTGTTCATTTTGGCCTATTTAATGCTTGTCTTTCAGAGAAATAGAGGTCAAAGATTCTTAATGATCTATTTAAATCCTATGGGAGAGAAATATCATTATTTTGCTTTAATTAACATCTCAAGGAAAGCTTCATGTCCCATTTCTAGACATCCAGCTCCTCTTTTCTTTTTCGAGCAAAGGGGTATGTCTTGGCATTTGAAGTGTTTTGAGCATTGATATAGTTTAGATCTCAAGATGGAAGAAGAAAGGTGACTGTTGGTGGATTCACACACAAAGAACAGATCTACACAAGTATGAAATTTCTGAGACAGTGACTATGCAGAGGGATTCCCCTGTCAGCAGCATGACTTCCATTCTGTGGACACTGAGGCCTATGTTTGGTACAAAGTCAGCTTTCCTCAGCCTATGTAAGGTAACAAATAAATGGGCTGAGGAAACTTCAGCTTTGTGCTTGCTCCCAGACCTTTGTTCTAAAGAAGTTTTTCGTTTCTGAGTATTTAAAATACATTTGATCTGAACAGATTCAGGTAGCATTTTATGCCTTCAAGATTTCAAAGTGAGCAAAATGTTAGCTTGAGAACAGTAACTACTACAGCTGGACACCTTTGACAGGACTCCAAGAAAAGCAAGTAAAATGAATGGTATAAATTTTATTTCATTATTTAAAATCATATATAATTACATTGTCTATTTCAGAACTCTTGCAAGGGCAAATTATCTTGCTTCAGGAAAAGATAAAAACAAAAATGATAACAATACCAGAAATCTCTGAAAATATGTAGAAACTAATAGGTAGAAGTATCTGAAAACAAAATTTTCTAAATATAAACTGAGGAGTAACCAGAAAATCTTTCAATAGTGTTGAAAATGAACCAAGAACTCAGAATTCCTTATAGAGTGAAAAGTTAAGAGAGGGATAAAATAATTAACTCTCTAAAAGTGGAAGCATTGCTTCAGTGATAGGTAAATGGGACTCAGAAATTCCCAAGTTATAAAAATTATTTAAGTTCTCTATTTCTGATTAATAAAAGACTATTTCTAACAGTCTCATAAAATATGGATAATGTTTTCATGCTTGATAACATAAATTTAAGAAAATAACTTCAAAAACAAGAAAAATTATAATAGATATTATACCTGTCATTAGATTTGACCATGTAGCTTTTGTAGTATTTAAAATTCACTTGAAATCTTCATCAACAAAATAAACCTTGCTTTTCACAGTGGTCAGCCTTTCCTTGAAATAATAATGAAAAGGATCTGTGTCCCAGAAAAGAAAACCAATGTTTTATGGAGGTGGCCTACAACCCCCATTTGAATCATCAAGATTAGGCAATGACCTTTTGTGGGTTATATTTATCTGACCATTTTCTGCAGGAAAGGAACATTAATAGTTGCATAAAGCTTCAACACATGTTGCACAGAAAGGGCTATATAACCTCTATTATTTCTGCCTGTAAATGACTACATGTCTAGCACTAGCCTGGGGCAAAATTGTCTGCCAGGAAACTTGACCTGCATCATGGGCTTAATGAAGCTGTAACTTTCTGTTTATAATTCTTTCCACTTTTAACTAGTATCGTATCCAGGGGAAATGAGATAATGTGCCTCTCCTTTTGGATCCATCTGGGCTACTGACCACTCCTCTGTGAAGGGATATGCAATACAATCTGGAAATTTCTCAGGTTCTGTGACTTGCTCTGTCCTTCACTGTGGAGGATCAGTCCAGATCTGGCCAGTGTGGCACCTGAGAATTTTCACCCATGGGAAAAAGGTTGAGATATGGTTAGCTGTAGGTGTGTGTTGACTGGCAGACTTAAGTAAGTCTATCTGTATACAATTTCCTTATGCCTTTCCCAGATGAAAATAAAAAAGGATGGGCCTTTCCAACATCTTAACTTGGAAAAGTTCTTCTTTAGCATTCTCAGCCCTTTTTGGGATGTTGTTGTTAGGTGCCGTGGAGTCAGTATCCGACTCATAGCGATCCTACGCACAACAGCCGAAACACTATTGTGATGCTTCTCTGCTGTTCATAGGGTTTTCAATGGCAGATTGATTTTTGGGAGGGGGTTGCCAGATCCTTCTCCCAAGCCTACAGTATCTGGTGTTCCCTGCCGGTCTCCCATCCAGGTACTAACCAGGCCCAACCCTGCTTAGCTTCGGAGATCTGACGGGATTGGATGCCACAGGGCTACGGCTGCAGGCCACCTTTTTTGGATACTTTTTCTCATTCAGGACCTTTTACTTTGTAAACCTATTATGGACTTTTAGGCTTTTGATTTGCTCAGTCTTTCAGGTCACCACTACAAGAAAGGTATGGATATTATACTTTTGGTTATCTCAACTGCAGTTGAACATTAGTTTGTATCTTAAGTCTCCTTTCCCATTCTGGATCAAAGGGTTTAGAACTAAAGAATCATTAAGTAGGTGAAGGAGATTTGAGATATATTTTTCCTTCCCTACAAGTGTTTTGGAATGTTGGGTGTGTGAGGTACTGTAGAGATCAGTGAATCTCTCCTTTCTGAGCTTTTCCCTGCCTCAGCTCCCTGAGAGCAGGGAAGGGGACCCAGATGCACACCAAGGAGCTTTAGGGGAGGTGGATGCCATGGCCTTTCTTACCTATTGAGGTGACAAGACCTGGAGCCAGATCTGCCATGTTATACATAACTGGCAAGCAGCCACCAACTTTTTTTTTTTTAATTTCCATACTTTCCTCTATTCTTCTGGCATTTGGACAATCAAATGAAATATGGTCTCATGATTTCCTACTCATAGTCCTCCTTCCCCTATGTCATGGCACATCATGTTTCCTCCACTATGAAATTATTAAGTTTTATTGGCCTTGTTTCCCTCAGTCAGAGATCTCAGTTTGCTCAGCACCATGAAATCAGAAGCAGTGCAGGAAGGGACAGAGGATTATGAGTTTGCACCTCAAGTACACTGAAGGTAGTTGGTGTTTTAATTGACTTGAAGAAAAAGACTTTGGGGCCAGTTATGGAACCACTATGTCCTCTGAGATGGCACAGAATAGTGTGTTGGCAGAGTGGAATCCATGCTAGCGGGGACTTGGCTGCTGACAGAAAAAGAGGAAAAGATGATAAGATGGCCCCAGAAGTCACAAAGATAGAGAAAGAATTACTTTATAATATGGAGATGATTTTTATGTTTCCTGACAGAAAGGAAGGAGCAGTAGAAAGGATGAGTTTGACGAATAATTAATTTATTGAACAAGGTATCTGTTGTTGTTAGGTGCTGTCAAGTTGGGTCTGACTCATAGTGACCCTATGTATAACAAAATGAAACACTATCTAACACTGTGCCATACCTGACACTGTATCAGTGCTTCTCTGCTATTCATAAGGTTTTTGATGGCTGATTGTATCTGGAGTGGACCATCAGGTCCTTCTCCCAAGGTTTCTAGGAGATAGGAAGTAGTGAGCTCTGAGGGAAGTGGAGGGATTAGCCCCCAAGGGAGGAGGTTACCTCCTCTCAGAGAGAGGGGATCTGGGATGGTAAAGAGGAATAGACCCAACCTTTTTGGCATGAGGGATCAGTTTCATGGAAGACAATTTTTCCACACACTGGAAGTGAAGCTCAGATAGTAAGACAGGCGATGGGGAGGGGAGCAGCTATAAATACAGATGAAATTCACTTCCTCACCTGTCACTCACCTCCTGCTGTGTGGCTCAGTTCCTAACAGTCCTACTGGTCTGCAGCCTGGGGATTCGGGAACACTGGCATAGAGGGATTTGGAGACATTTTGGGTTCATACTAGCTGACTTTGATCTTGCAAATGATCTGTTGAGACTTAGGACATAGGGATGAAAGCACAAGAAGGGTGGAAAAGATTTGAAATAGATGGATCATGGCTTCTGGTGATGGGCCAGGTGTGTCATCTTTATTTTTGATGGGCTATAAGTCAGCAGGTCTTAAAATAGGAGTCACTGGTTTCAGAAATCGACAAAAGCCTAAGCATGAAGGAAGGAATAATTCTAGAAAAAGATGTAATCATTGAATGTTTCACCAAGTATACTCTGAAAATTTACAGGGCACATAGCCTTCTTTGAAGTTCTTTGGAAAATGAATCAAAAGACCTGTGTTATTGTATCAACTCAGCTACTTAACAGCTTGCTATCTTTCACACGGATATGTATTAATTTACTCAACAAATACTGGCTGCCTCTACTGCCAGGTGCTGTTAGGGACTGACGGTACCATAGAAAACAAGGTACTATCTGACCACAAGCCATGTTTCCACTAGTCTCAAAGCTCCCTATACTGCCTTCTTTTCCAGGAGGATCAACTGAGATATTAAATCAGAATGTTACCTTGCATGTATTGATCCATATCTCCCCATTTCATCCCCACCCCATTCAACCCTGTTTTATTCTCTATTTATTTATTTAGATTCCATATGTGATATCATGCAATATTTTGCTTTCATAAAGCAATGTTGTTGTTGTTAGGTGCTGTTGAGTCATGTCTGACTCATAGCGACCTTCACAGGGTTTTCAATGGCTGTTTCAGGATTGCCTTGGCAGTGGATTGCCATGTCCTTTTCCCACTTTTGTGGTGCCGGGAATCAAACTTGGGACCTCAGAGACAGCAGAGCAGTGCTCTACCACTGAGCTAAATTACAGCCCTTCATAAAGCAATAGCTGTGTGAAATTATGGCTATGTTAATTCACTCCACTTTAATACGTTTTCTATTATAATGCATGCTGAGGTTGTATATATCAAGTATACACAATAAAATTCATTTTAAATCACAATGTGCTTTGAAAATTCTAGAGCACAACTCTAGAAAAGAATCTACAAAAATAATTTTTTATTGACATAATTGTCCTGTGGTGACAATTACTCTAAAAATGATTATAAAAGAATTTACAAAAATAATTTTTTCTTGACATAATTGTCCTGTGTGACAATCACTCTAACAATGATTATAATTTTTAGGAAGAAGATTCTAACTTCAAATGGTGCCCTATGCTTCTCCCAGGCTTAGATCCTCTTATTGCACAACTTTCCAGCCAGGCATGGCAGCCATTGTCCCCCAGTGGTAGGTAGACTCCCTAGAGTCTTCAGGCACTGGTTACCCTATTCTTGTGGCTGGGTTCTCTGATGAAGACATTAGTGCTGATTCCCACAGAGGTACAGCACAGAACTATCACAGCAGCCAAGTGTAAACCAGCAGAGTTCTTTGATCTTCAGCCGGGTGCATTCTTTGGGTGGCCAAAATGTTGGAAGGACAAGCTAAAAGAGTATGTCTGGTGATTGGAAGCCAGGTCAAAGGTAATGTTCTGGAGAGAATTTCTGGGACTAGAATGAAGGAAATTGCCTTTTCTTTTTTCTTTTCTTTTCTTTTTCTCTTCTTCTTTTCTTTTCTTTTCTTTTCTTTTTTTTCCTTTTGATGCCTGAGTCTAGAATGGAAAAAATATTCTCTGAAATATATCCAGGAGTCCTGGGAACAGTTTATAGCTACAACTGTGGCCACAGGATTAATTCTTCTATACCTACACCCATCTTTCTTTTGCATATTCAGTATTGTTCAACATTTCTGTTTTATCTAACATTAAATGGTTGTCATCAGCGGTGAATGATAGGAGGAATGGGGGTGGGGGAATCTTTCTCTTTTGATGTGTTCAGGACAAGGAGGAAGTCCATTCCTAAAGCAAGGATTTGTCAAAAAAAAATATATAAGCTATGTATCAGATGAAGAGCACAAGGAAGAACAAGAATAAAGCTGAGATCACTTTAATTTCTGCATTCTGTTTTCCTGTATGAAGGGGTGCACTTACAACCAGATTCAAAAATTGGATTCCTAGAGTACTTAGCAGGTATGGGCATGAATTAATCATGCCCTATTTATTAGATGTGAAAAAAGCAGAAGAAAATTGTGAAGAAGGTAATTTTCCTGGGCATTCATTAATAAGTCATTTCTGTTAACTTGGTGTTTCTTGGGGTAGCTGGGTAGAAAAGTATACATTCTAGAGTTTCTTCCCCAAGCTCTGGTTCTTGACTTCCTCATCTGACCATTCTGCATCTTTTCCACCTGACTTATGTTTTCCATTTCTCCTCCAACCTTGTGTCTCAGATCTCCTTTTCTCAAAAACCTAAAGCTTTATCAGTTAAAGGCAGAAACTCTCATGTGTTACAGTGAAGTAGCTTTGGGTTTGTTAGATTTTGACATGCAATTACCTACTTTGCCTTGTCTATCCTTCTCTTCACTATCCTTTGTTATTTTCTCCTGAGAGCAGGCGTGCCATTAATACAGGTATTATCTTGTGAAAGACCCTGATATTCAATGCCTGAGAGGAGCTGAAAGGCTCTTGCCTGCTGTGGCTGAGTATCACTATAACCCTCATTGTCACTTCCCTTTTAACCTCAGCTTGTTGGTGTGATTTGTTTTTCTTCTTGGGCTTATGAAGTCCTTTTCCTTTCAATGTTGTACACTGCATTGATCTCTATCAAACTATTTAATTCTGTTGTTGTTGTTATTGTTGTTAGGTGTGTCAACTCAAATCTGACTCATAGAGACCCTCATAAGGTTTTTGATGGCTGTTTATTTTGAAATTGCTTTGGGAGTAGGCTGCCATACCCGTCTCCCAATTTAATTATATTTACTGATAATTATGCTCTGTCCCAATGCAAGATAAGAATGTGAAGAGGACTTTGTGTCTCTCTTTCTTAAGGAACTTTAAAACTTCTAGGGGGTACAGCCAAGTACAGAATGGGCCCAATGTTATAATGTTGCTGTTGTTATAATAGATTCTGTCAAAAACTCTGCAGAAGAATTAACTGAAGATTCAAAACATCTCCATGAAGGCTTTCCAGGACATCTCTATTTTGCCTTTTCCTGACTTCCAAATTCCTACCTCACATACTTTGGGTTTAAATCAGCATTTTCCATAGTGTGGTCTTTGTAACACTAGTCCTGAGAGATGCTCTGTGAAAAAATGATTTCATGACCAATTAAAGATAGGAAATGTATACATATAACCTGAATACCTGAGATTTGACCAGTAGAAAAGCAAAAGAAAATGTGTTTAACCCAGAATTTCCCAGGCCTGTGTACTTCTATACCACTTTTGACATAATGTCCTACATGGGAAATAGAGTTTCTCAGACAATACCCTTCAATTATCATCATAATTGATATATTAAATGATTAATATTATAATGTTATGAAAAAGCTATGTGCCTGAAAGATTTTATTCTTACCATTATGTAAGACCTTTCATAAAGAGTGGATTTCTAAATGCCTGGAATTGTGTTATCCAATATGATAGCCACTAGCCATAGGTGATTTTTGAGCCCTTGAAACGTACTATTCTCTCATGAGATGTGCTATAAATACAAAATGTACAGCAGATTGAGAAGACAATAGCATAAAAGATACAAAAATATAATTCTTATATTGACTATATGTTGAAATTTAATACTTTAGTATACTTGGTTAGATAATATATTATTAAAATTAACCTCACTGCTTTTTTTTTTTTTTTTTTGGTAATACCAGAGGTTGAACCCACGGCCTCATGCATGCTTTGCAACTGCTTTACTACTTGCAAAGTACACTCAGCCTATTAAAAATAAACAAACAAACAAAAAAAAAACACTTTTTATTTTGAGACAGAATCTTACTAAATTACACAGATTGCCTCTGGCCTCAAATTTGTGATCCTCCCACCTCAGCCTCCTGAGCTGCTGGGATTATAGGCATGTGTCATTGTGCCTACCCAGCCAACTTCACTTCTTTCTTTTTACCTTTTAAAAATGTGGCTACTAGAAAATTTTAAGTTACATGTGGCTCACATTATCTTTCTACCTGAGAGTACTGCCTCGAAGTCAGGAACCGGGCTTTTTACGTTGGGTATTTTCTTACAGTTCACTGAAAGACTATAGGCCCAATCAAAATATTTAAAATATACTTGTTGGCTAAATTAATTTGGTTGGCAAGGTTTGGATTTGTCTGGGAAAGTCAGTGAATTGAATCTTATTCTCTAAGGTATTCACACGCTTGCTCATTATTATACCCCAAGTGTGAATTTGCCCTGTCGTAAATCATAGAGAACAACATCCCACAAAGCCACACTGATACAGACTTTAAAAGTGCTCTTATTAGGTTCTACTTACCTACCTGATCAGAATGCCAGGGTACACTTGTAATTCCTAATTCAAACCAATTGTTCTCAGGGGATTTCTATTTATTTCAATGGTTTTTAGGCACTTATAGACTGTGGGGTTATTTCCTGCAGGGTTTAGCTCAGTTGGCTGTTGTGTTGTTATTAGTTGCCATCGAGTTGAGTCCAACTCATAGCAACCCTATGTACAGCAGATCTAAACACTCGCCTATTCTGTGCCAAGTACACGATCTCATTTATATTTAAGCCCATTGTTGCAGACACTGTGTCAATCCATCTGGTGGAGGATTTTCCTTTTCTTTGTTGACCTGCCACTCTCCCAAACATGATGTCTTTCTCCAGGGATTGGTCTCTCCTGACGACATGTCCAAAATATGTAAGACGCAGTCTAGCCATCCTTGCTTCCAAGGAGTACTCTGGTTGCACTTCTAGGACAGATCTGTTGGTTCTTTTGGCAGTCTTTCAATAATTGTTCCCAGCACCATAATTCAAAAGCATCAATTATTTTCCTGTCTCCCTTGTTCAATGTCCAGCTTTCACAACCACATGATGTGACTGAAAACACCATGGCGTGAGTCAAGTGTACCGTAGTCTTCAATGTGACATCTTTACTTTTTAATACTCTAAAGAGATCTTTTGCCACAGCTTTTCCCAAGGCAATGTGTATTTTGATTTCTTGACTGCTGCTTCCATGGGTGTTGATTATAGAGCCAAGTAAAGCAAAACTATGGACAACTTCAATCTTTTCTCCACTTATTGTGAAGTTACATACTGACCTAGTCGTAAGGATTTTCGTTTTGTTGATGTTTAGTTGAAGGGTATGATCTTTGATCTTCATCAGTAAATGTTTTAAATCCTCTTTACTTTAAGCAAGCAGAGTTGTGTCATCCGCATAACACAGGTTGTTAATGAGTCTTCCTCCAATCCTGATGCCGCATACCGCATTCTTCCTCATAAAGTCCAGTTTCTCAGATTATTTGCTCAGTTTGTAGGGTCCTTGTTCTGAGCATTCTGAGGCATTGGGTTCCATCTCCAGCACCACAGAAATGGGATAAGGACCTGGCAGCCCACTCCTGAAACAATCCTGAAACAGTCGTCAAAAACTCTATGAATAGCAGAGAAGCCCTGACAATAGTGCCAGGCATGGCATAGTGTCAGAGACTGTTTCAGTCTGTTGTTTATAGGATCCTATGAGTTGGACCCGACTCAATGGCATCTAACAATAACAACAACAGAGATATTCCTTGGCATTTAATCTATATTTGCTAAATGGATCATCACTGTCTCTTATGATCCAGAATGCCACTATTCCTCAGTGTAAAAGAGGAAAGACAACAGAGGTTAAAATCCCTACTATCACTGTATTCGATTCAGAGGAATCCTCCTGAATGTATATTGAACTCTGAGGGTCCAAGTAATAAAGCTGGGAAATACGTGATATTGACAACATTTTTCAGTTTACTGATAGGAATGAAAGTTAAGAAAAAATCACTAAGATAACCAGGAAAAAAACAGATAAAATCATTTTGTAAGTCATGTCCCATCTCTGAGGATTATCTCACATCATGATCCATATTTGTGACATAATTATACCCATGTATGTTATCTTGTAGCCACCTGTGCCCATTGCCAGTTAGAGATTTGAGGTAGTATCACATGAGCACATAAAGAAGGCTGTAGCTCCATGAATTCCAGAGAGTAGTGAGAAGGTAGCCACGATGGCAGCCAACATGATTGAGAAGAAAATAAGCAGAATTGGGCAATGTTTTCCAAAGCATGATTCAGAGAAAAGAACAGGGAATAACACCATTGAAAATACACCACAGATGCTTTCAATCAGACAAAAGCACACTTGCTCCCTCACAGTCACCATCCAAAGAGAATCACAAGGGAAATGGATCAGATATACTCATCTTTCATACAGAACCATATCATTACTCAAGAAGCCATGCTGAATGTAATTTTCAAAAATGAGCTCTCATGTAAGAAACTGCATAAAGCATCAAGAGAGATATATGCCCATGACATTCGGGAGTTTGCATCTGATCAACAAGTAAGACTTCCTTATCTTGTCAGGCTGGTCCAACAGTCTTCAGATTTTTCTAGTTTATAGATTCCAAAGTATAAAGTATTGAGTGCATTTGTTGTTGTTATTTTGCTGTTGTTTTTGCTTTGTTTTGAGACAAAGTCTTGCTATGTAGCCCAGACTGGTCTTAAACTTGCAATCCTCCTGCCTCACCCATCTGAGTGCTGGGATTATATGAGTGGACCATAATGCTTGGCCATTTGGTTGTTTCTTAAATAATAAAAAACTCTGCTGAAACCACCTTGTCTATCACACAATAACTGTAACTCCCAAACACTATTTTCTGATTTTTTAATTGTTATCTTATTTTAAGCATCTTGTGCTAATCTTTCTTCATTACAATCTAACCTCACCCTGTTATTAGACTTAAACTTTGAAACACATTTCTGAACTCATCTTTCTAGTCCTAAAAAAAGCCAGTGATTTCCCACTGGCATTAAACAAAAGCCACACTTCCATGCTTGATCTTTAGAGTTTTTACAATTCGATCCAATCTCCTAGTCTGGCCTCATAACATATAATCAACTTTGTATATTCCACAGACTAGACACACATGCACGCATGCAAGCACGCACGCACGCACACACACACACATGCACGTGCAATTGTAAGCAATTATGTAATTGTGCAATTGTAAATTTTGCTCACATTAGATCCTGGCTCTGACAATTACTGTGTGAGCTTGTCATAATCTTCTCTTTGCCTGGGTTTCCTCATTTTGTTGTGAGGAATAAATTAGTTTCTATAAAGTGATTAGAAAAATGCTGGGTATGTGGTATGCCACTTCTGCGTGATTTCTGTTATTTGCAACAATAGTCATAGTAAAACTATTAGTTATACTGTTGTTATTTCTTTATCCCTGATAGTACTTCTTGGGATCTCATACAGTGTACATAATCCATAAACACTTATGGTATAAAAGAATATGTAAGGAATATAAAGCAAGAAATTTTAAAATGAGAAGTAACACTAATTTATTATTACTTTTAAAAACTGCTTTAGGAATTTTCTCTTAACAGTTCCAGGACTTACTAGGTACTCTTTAGGGGGGAAAAAGTGATTTTTATGTTATAAAAAGGAGGCACTAAAATAAAAATACAATTCTATTAGCTGATAATTTGTGGATAAACTACTTTTTGAAATATTTTTCTCCATTCACATTTGCTTCCTTTAAGCTGCAATACACATGCATAAAATGGAAATTGAGTTCAATTAAGGCTAAGAGTAATGACAAATGTGGGGAGTTTTCAAAGTTCCAGATTGCGTCCATTCCCATTGTTTCATTAAGGATCCCTTGTTCTAATGAGCTAGGCTTGTGGGAAGAAGTTTAAAAACAGATTGGGGGAAAAAAAGAAAATTAACTATGATCTAAAATTCAACCTTGTCTATTTTTCTCTGTCAGTGTACAGAGGTGCGGGGAACCACGGAACCTCTTCAGCCTTTGAAAATCAATGTGTAATTCACCTAGAAGAGCTGCTGGCTCCAGTCACAGTATTTTCCCCTGCTGTCTTATAACTATGTCCTGCACTAAATTTAACATGTCCCCAAACTCCCATTTAATTCTCACAGCTGGGAGACAGGAGCAGTCCAGCCAAATCTGTTTTCCTACAGTACCTACAAATCTGCCCTTAAATAATTTATTTTCTCCATGAAAATGGTCTCTAACTAAGCTTTAATAGATTTTGCCACATGGTTCCTACTTTAATCAGAGAAGAGCAGTTTATAGGTTTATTAATCATGCTCTTTTGGAAAAGCTACTGATTAAGCATTTGCTGGATGGTTGCAAGCAGCCAGAATATATAACAGAGGATGCCCTCTTCCTGTGCAGCAGCCTGCAGGTAGCTTTTCCACCAGTAACAGACTGCATATAGCTAGTGCCAACTGAGCAGATTGAAGTTCCAATCCCCCCTCAGCTCTTAGCAACAGATTGCTCACAGCAATCTTCTCCCCACCATCTTATTCACCAGGACTATTCCAGCAGCCAATAGCAAAATTCCTCCTCACTCTCCACATCCCAAAGTAGCTAAATTATTTCTGAAAACTGAATGACATGCTTGGCAAATAAAAAAATGTGTTCTTCAAGGCACTGCTTACAACAAGGTTTACTTTGGCCTCCTTAACCAGCAGACCCACTAAACACCATCTCCCCTGCCTTCTAGGAAAGCGGCATCTTAAGCCACACAGTCGCTTTATGTGTTAACATTCAAGGCACCAAAATAACTGCCAAGCATCACAAGGAGGCTTCCTGTACTCAAGAAAACCCTACTTCTCCAAGGCAAATTTATAGTGTGCTCATGAGGATACACATTCAGACCAAACACCAACCCAGCTTGAGGTTTTGTTAGATGTAAGACACCAGAAATAACCAGTGAGCAGTGGTTTTGAAAGAAAAAATAAATTTACATTTAGTTACTTTTTATGCTTGAAGATAAATATTTCTTGCAAAATTCATAGCTGTCTGGAACACTTTCACATTTCTTAGATATATGTGCAAATGTCTCTGCCCCCTTAATGGTCATTATCAGGTAGAGATGAGTGGAAATATTCTTGAGGAAAATGTAGAATAGTTGGTTCATGGTGTGTCCAAAGTTTTCTATATTTGGATCCAAAGCAAATATTTAAAGCACATATCATATTTGCAGCTTAGTTTAAGTGTGTTAATATACTTCTTTATTGATGCAGAATGGGTCTGGAGTTTAGCTCAATTGGTAGAGCTCCTGCTCTGTGCTCTCTGAGGACCTAGATTCAATCTCTAGCACTGCAAAAATGGGAGAAGGATGTGGCAGTCCACTCCAGAAAACAATCTCAAAACAATCAGCCATTGAAAAATCTATGATGGTCACTATGAGTCAGACCCAGTTTGGCAGCACCTAACAATGACATTGATCTAAAAGGATCAGATTTTTAAAAAATTAAGTCATTTCTTGAATTAGCAACATTAGTTACACTGATGTACCTTCAATCACTAGAAAACGAGCAGCTCTTTGTTCTGATATGTGCTATTGCATAACAGAAGCTGCTCCCACAATCTGTAAGAAAAATGAAGTTAATTGAAACATGGAAAGCACTAAGGAAAATATTTTTAAATTATCTTATGTGTCTTGACAATCAGATTATTAACTGTACACAAGGATTTCCCAACTTAATCTTGTAGTTATCTGTATAGATATTTTATTATGCTTATTAAGTGGGTCTGGGGTCATTTACTTTTTTATCTTATTTTGAAAGGATTAATAGACTGATCAATAAAATGAGGAGACCTTAGTATGGTAGTTTTCATACTGTAATATAGCAAGGAAGAAAAACAATATTTGTAGAAAAATTAATGAAAGAGATGTAGCAAGTCATTTTAGTTCTTCTCTAATGAATTCATAAAATTAAAAACTTCTTTTCCTGTATGAGTCATTAAAACTTCCTCAAGACAAACAAACTCAAATTCACTTCTATTCTTCACATCATAATACTTTTTTTAATAAGCAACAAGACAAACTGAGTTGAAAAGTTTGACATGTTCAGCTGGTATTAGAGTAATCAGGCACATTTTTGTTATGGAGAGACCATATAAGTTCTGCTTTAATAGCCTAGTAAACTAAAATAAATCTATAGTTTTGTCTGTGGTAATTAAATTACTTTAAATCAGTATTATTCAGGTAGTGCCATGAACATTTTTATTGCTACCATTTAAAAATACATTATAGTCACTGCTTGCTCATCCATGCTAATAGAGATCAAAATGCTAATTTCTCACTCTTATTTTATTATACAAATATAATAAAATACATGAAGTCTATTTCTGAGGTTTTATGTTGAGCATGTCTTACTTTTGTACCCCAACTTCATAGGAAATATATAGTTGTAGAAATTTGGCATAAATCAGAACTAGGCTTAAATTTTTACCACTAATGCTAGGCAAGTTATTGACTTTCTACCACCTTAAGTTTGTCATCTGTAGAGTTAGTAATACTTTCGTAGTGAGTTTATTGTGAAGCAATGTGTAGAAAGTACCTAATTAAGGCTTGGGGGCTGGGATTTAGCTCAGTTGGTAGAGCGCTGTGCTGCAGTCTCTGAGGTCCTGAGTTCAATTCCCAGCACAGCAAAAATGGGAGAAGGACCTGGCAATCCACTCCCAAGGCAATCCCGAAACAGTCAGCCATTGAAAACCCTATAAGGGTCGCTATGAGTCGGACTCAACTCCATGGCACCTAACAACAACAACAATTAAGGTTCAGCCATAGTAGGTCCTCAGGGAATGGCAATTCCTTACTGTTTTCCCTACTTTTCCTCTGCCCTGTGTCTCTTCTCTTTTATGTGCTTGTGGCCCACTCTAGAATTGTGGAGCACATTATGTTACAGCTGAAAACTACACATGATCCATGGAAAGAAGAAATTAAAAGATAAATTGAACTAATGTGATTTTGACTTTATTAATTGAAATGACTCAATAGGAACTTCAATACAAAAGAAAGAAAAGTTTTTACGTCTACCAAACAAAACCTTTAAGGTATTACAATACTATCAATGGTTTATTTTTTCAGCTAAAGTAACCCATATTGTTCACATTTTCCATTGTTTAGTTTGGTATCTTTAATAAATGTTGGCCAGTCTAACTGCTCTCACATTTCACTTTTGGTTCTTTCTCTTTTAATTTTTTTATTGAACATTTGTTCATATGCATTGTAAAAATAAATAGAAATTAACCATGTCGGTGGCTAAAATATAAACCACAAATTTGAGTCAGCAGAGGTCTTTTTGGGTAACACAACATTCCATGTCCCTATATTTCAGTCTCTTTGTCAACTTACTAATGACAAATGAAAGAGATCAGAAGAACAGAATACAAATTAATTCCACGTAAGAGTTTTGTACACTCTTGGTCAGATCACAGACCCAAAAGGAAACTTGATCTACGTTTTGCAAGTACTTTGGTGTTTGAGAATGATTTTACTTGATCAAGGTCCCAGAAAATACATGGTTCAGACTGATGACTAACTATCAGAAAGCTAGAGGAAAATGTTTGGCTTCTCCTCTACTGAAAACAAAAGTTTTGTCTATTTTGTTTATTGTTGATTTTTTTGGTTTATTTGTTATTGTTTGTTTGAGACAGGGTCTCACTGTAGTCAGAAATCACAAATTAGAAAATTATGATCCTCTTGCCTCAGAGTCCCGAGTGGTGAGATTATAGATGTGAGCCACCAGGTTCAGCTATTTTGTTTATAATTTTTATTTCCATATGAGCAAGGGATGTTTTTGTCACTAGGGATGGATATTTACTTATTTGTTTTGAAAATATGTGTTCTGTATTCAGGTGTAGTACTGACTAAAAGGTAATTATCCCCCCAAATTTCTCTGTCTTTTCATTCTTCCTTTACTCCCCCAATTCCTAAATAAATGTTAGTATTCTTTACTCTCTGCTCAAAGCCTGATTGTAGTCAAATTTTAGCATAATGTAACAAGGATTTTTGTAGAACATTAAGCTATGGGAAGAGTACAAAGAATGAGAAGGTTTGTCCTCAAGGAATATCTTGATTCTAGAAAGTAAACATACCAAGCACCTCACACGTTCATGGATATCATATACACCACATATGTAAGAGAGGATAAAGAGAAATGATGGAAAAATAAGATGAAATAGCAAAGTGCTGATCATATTTAGAAACTGACCTATTGATGTCATAGTTTATACTTACAAACTCAAATATAATATTAAAGCTTAATAAAACTTCCCCTCTACAATTGCCTTCTCTTCTCTTTCTTGCTCTCATCACATCAGAAACAAGATCACCAAACAGGATATGTTCATTGCATTTATAAAGGTGACTTATAATATTACTGTGAAGAAAGCATCATTGTTGCTGCCATCTAGACAAGACATCAAACAACATTTTGACTGAAATATTTGCTGTGGACCTAATTGTAGAGTCATTTTTTATTAAGTCAGGGAAATATTGCTGAAGAGAAGTGCATAAATTGAATTGTTCAAATAATAGCTTTTCCTTTTTTCTTTATACTGTCCTTCTCAATTTTTGCAATGGGCTTGCCAATTAAAAATACATTTTGATTGAGGTCTGAAACTGATATACCTCCCAGAGTTTTGTACTCAAAACTCATTGAAAAAGAACCACAGAGGCATGCAACCAATAACCAACCAAATTGGAGAGAATTGTAACTGTTCTGTTTTGCCACACTATTCAGAAAGCCACAGACATTCCACCACCCCAGAAAGGTCTGGAGAATTGAGGCAAAGTATAAAAATGCACGCAGATTGTACATCATTGTGCTGTTTCATTCTTACTTAACAGCCGTGGAAAGAACCCCAAATTTCAATTCAAAACCCACTCCCTTGGAAAAAGAATAGCCTTTCAAATAACAATTTTGATTTAGGTTTTTTTTTTCTCTCAACACGGTTTTTACTGGACCTTTACAAATTCCATCATAAAACAGCATAATTGCTATTTTTGGTAGAAAGGGAGGCAGAGTTGTATAAATTTACCTTTATGTTTTTCTTAATTTTTTTGTACTTGAAAAACAGAGATATGTGGATGTTTTTTATGGAGGGAATGCATGCATGTGTTTTATTTTTCAAATATTTATTGAGAACTTCAGCTACATAAAGACAATTCATTGGTTCCTGATGATACATAAGTTAAAGAAAGGGTCCAAGCCATTAAGATGCTCTAGCTGATGAAAAACACCCTTAAAATGCAGGTGAAGTATGTTCTATGCCAGCACTAGGTTATAATGTTTTTGTCCCTCCCAAATTCACGTTGAAACTTAATCCTCATTGTGCTGGTATCAAGAGATGAAAACTTTTGTGAAGTGATTAAATCAGGAGGGCTCCAACCTCATGAATGGGATTAATGTCCATTTTAAAGGGGCTTCTGAGTTATCTGGTCCTTCCATCTCTTCTGCCATGAGAGGATGCAGTGTAATTCTTTCTACCTTTTCTACCCTGTGGGGATGCTACTGAAAAACTCCATCTATGGAGTAGACTCTTGCCAGACAATGAATCTGCTATTTCCACAATGCTGGACATTCCAGAACTGTGAAGAACAAGTTTCTGTTGCTTGTAAATTACCAAGTCTATGGTATTTTGCTATAGCAACAGAGACAAACTGAGGTAGACAGGTAAGAAAAAGTGATTTGAGGAAGCTTGAAGGATTTCTCCTACATCTGGTCCAACATCTACAGAAGCATTTCTAAGAGAGGTAAACTTGAAATGAATATATCTGCCAAAAATAAGAGAAAAGAGTTTTTTAAACAAAAGGACAGCACTTGTTAAGAAAGAAAGAAAGAAAGAAAGAAAGAAAGAAGGAAAGAAAGAAAGAAAGAAAGAGAAAATTAGAAGAAATGACAGCAAAATGGGGGATCAAGAAGGTGAAGCATAAAATGGGAACTGAACCATGGAGGGCATTTCAAGATTAGATTTATCCTGAAGGCAAAAGGGGCAAAAACTTTACTGGTGGAATGAAATCATATTTGTACTTTAGATAGCTCACTACCTAGAATAGCTTGAGGCTAGAGGTAGAAAAAAAGAGTTTGTCAGAAGTTCTATTGAGAATGAAGAAAAAATACAAAAGATATTAAAGATGTGGAAAAACTAGGACTTGTCAATTAGTTAGGTTTATGTATGTGGTAGGCATAGGCTTGGGGTAAAACGAACACCACCAAAAATCTTAAACTAGTCTTCCTAAGTACATATTGTAATATATTTCTTTTTTTTTCCTGTTGAGAACTTTAAGAATATGTGCCACCCGACTACATTTTTATTTCAATGAAACTCTAGTGATCCTGCATGGAGTTTTGCTCAACCTATCTGATATCCTTCAAAAAATCCTCTCATTTTCTACATTGCTTAGGTGTGGAAAATTAGGCTTGGCTTTTTTTTGGCAATAATTAATAATAATTGTCTTTCATCGTGATATATGAGTTTCAATGCATGCACTCCACAGGATAACAGTGCCAAGGTAGTTTTTGCTCAGTTTTCTGCACCAATACTAGATGTTCCCCAGGCCAGGAACCCTACCCCTTAGTCACCCACTACCAGATCTTTAAAATCATCTTAGAGGTCTCCTCTTCCAAGACTTTTCTAACCATCCATTCTTGGAAGAGGAAGAGGACTCCTCTTCCAAGAAATTTTCCCCCTTAAATCAATGCTTCACATGGTTTTTGCTGTTGTTGTTAGGTACTGCCAAGTCAAGTCTGACTCACAATATGTATATACTGTCTGACCCTATGTATAACAGAACAAAACAGTGCTGGACACTGTGCCATGCCAGGCACTATGTCAGTGCTTCTGTGCTATGCATAGTATTTTCAATGGCTGATTGTTTTGGGAATGGGTTGCCAGGTCCTTCTCCCAAGCCTTAAGCACCCAGTATTCCCAGGTGGTCTCCCATCCAAGGACTAACCAGGCTGGACCCCGCTTAGCTTCAGAGATCTGATGGGACTGGATGCCAGGGTCATGTCTGTAGACTTTACATTATAGACTGCAGGATATAAATTTTTAGTGTCCTTTGCTTACTAAGGCATAGATTGCCCTATAAGTCTCAAAACTATTTGCTAATCTCTGAAATGTTTTTCTTTTTCCCATGCTCAATGTTTTTAGAGAACGTTGGCTTTGCATTTATATTTAAAAGGGTGGCAAAAAGCATGAATCAAACAGTTCTTTTACCCTCCTCCTCCAAGTATCTATCCTCTGAGATTTGAAAATATTTTCCTCATTCCTTTAATTCTCTCTTTCTCTTATAACCAGATGGCCCTCACCTCCAACTGCCCTTCATGTGTACAGAGTAAAGAAACAATATTATAACAGTCAACACTGGCCAGACAGGCTTCAAAACTCAGCAGTGACTCAGGGATGGGGAAAATCTGATTTGTATGTGTGTGACTTTTGTAAACTAATTTGTAATGTAACTCACATGACTTCACCAAGATTTAATAAAATTCTGTCGTCACATTCAGATTTCAGACTTTAGATGTTTGCTAAATGCTGTAAAGCAATTCAGATCTGGTTTCATGTTTCTGAATTTGAGAGACAATATTATTTGAGACAAGTTTTGATGGTTAGAAAATGATATACATTTCTCTGGTACTAGGAAATAAAAGTGGTCAAAGGAAAAGTATTTTCTTAAATATCATCTGATTATTGATTTACTTTCTAGCTTTCTTGAGTCAAGAAAAACATCATCTCTAGTTTTCATAAAGTTAGAATTAAAATTAGTCCCTGAAAACAATATTTGGGATTAGAGGCAGTTTAATGTCTGGAAAACAAAGGTCTGGAAGTGAGAAACTCTTGGCTTTTGTTCTACTTAAAATACTAAAATATATCTTTAAAAAAAACTGACTCAGATCATACCATGTCTGTTCTCAAAAGCCACTCAATTCCCTGAGAACTTTACCAATAAAATCTAGGCCTTATATGGTCTACAAGGCCTTTTGGCATCTCTGTCTTAGCACTTTGCATCCATGTCATTCTATCCCTACCTCATTTCCTTTTCAGGAGCCACAGTGACAACAGCCTTTACTCACTGGTGCTCAAATTCCATCACATGCCCATCTCAGGCCTTCCACACTTGCCATCTTGGTGCCTGAGATGCACTTTTCTCAGATACCTGCAGGGCCCCCTTCCCTTTTATTCAAGTCTCTGTACAAATACTACCTCATCAAAAGGACTTCTCTGACCAGCTATTAAAATATTCCCCTTTCTCCTCTGTCTTTTCATCATGCTTGATTTTTATGCATAGCATTATTATGTGACACACTGTATGTTTACTTGTTAAAATGTTTTAACCTTCTCTTCAATCTAAATGTCAATTACACAAGAACAAAGATCTCTGTTTTTGTTTACTTTCTGGTTCCTCTTTATTGTCATTGCCCAGTGACAATATTTCCCACAAATTTATTCCCACAAATTTATTTTTAATGCTTTAATTTTAGAAAAACCCAAATAAAAATAGATTAAATAGATATTAAACATTCATATTAAATAATTATCAACATATTTTGTTGTTGTTAGGTGCCATTGAGTTGGTGTCCAACTCATAACACCCTACACATAACACGTGAAACAGTATTGTTAGTGCTTCCCTGCGATTCATAGGGTTTTCAATGGATGATTGTTTTTTGGGAGTGGGTTGCTGGGTCCTTCTCCCAAGCCTATAGCACCTAGTGTTCCCAGGCTGTCTCCATCCAAGTACTAACCAGATTCAATACTACTGAGCTTCTAAGATCTGATGGGATTGGACGCTACAGTGGCACAGCTGCAGGAGCTACCAATATATAGTTACTCCTATTTTACACAAACTCCTACTGCCTTATCTAGACTCACTAAACATTTTAAAACTATTTCCAGACATTGTGTCATTTTACCTGCAAATATTCCTAACAGATAAATGCTTTTTTATGTAACTGAAATACCATTATCAAACTCAGAAAAATTAATAATTCCTTAATCTCAGCAAATATCCAGTTTTCAAATTACTCTCATTATATACACATATTTTAAATCATTGATTTTATCCTAATTATGAGCCTAATAAGATATGAACATTGCAGTTAATTGGGTGGTATTGTGTACTATCATATCAAGAAGCGCATCATGTGTGGTTGTTCAACCTATAAAATCAAGTAAAATGAGATAAGATAAAATAATAAAAGCTATGTTTCCAGATTTCATATGTAATAAAGGACATTGGAGCCTGAAAATCCAGCTCATCTATTTGTCCTTTTGGGGTGGCAGAGACTTTGTAACATAGAGTTGCCTCTTTATTCTCTATTTTGCTTCCCACCTCTTCTGTCACCTGGGTAAAGAATTCTCTTGGTTAAATTAATTCTGTTTGAAAAGCCTAGACTGTTTTCTCCTCTTGGATGACTTAGTTTACACAGACATCACAATTCTAATTTTGGACCTGACATGCTGAGGTGCCTTTAGGTGTGATGAACATAAAGTCTAGCCCCTCTGCCATGGCATACACAGAGTACAAGGTCTGGCCCCACTCCACCTCTCCATCCTCTTCGTTGTCACTTCTTCCTTGTTTAAACACTCTCCCTATGCTGATCTTTCTGGGTTTTTTTTTCTTTGAAAGTGCTAAGCTGTTCCTTATCATAGCTAAGCTCTTTCTTCAACAAGCAGTTCCTTATGCCTGAAATTTTCTTACTCTAGAGTTTCTCCAGACTAGTTTCCTCTTATATTTGAAATACACCATCATGATGAGTCATTCTCTGATAATCTTGCCGACATAAATGTTCCTTGTCAGTGTCCATTATAGCAGCCCATTATTTCCATTCATAGTGCTAAGCATGATCTCTCAATGCCATGTGACTTACTTAGATATTTGTTTAATGTCTATATTTTCAAGTATTTTGTAGATGCTACAAGAGCAAGGGTTTAGCTCAGTTGGTAGAGTGCTGCTCTGTACTCTCTAAGGCCCTGGGTTTAATTCCCAGCACCACAAAAAGGGGAAGAGGACTTGGCAGTCCATTTCCAAAACAATCTTGAAACAATCAGCCATTGAAAACCTTATGAATAGTAGGGAAGCACTGACATAGTGTCAGGCATGGCACAGTGTTTAGTAGTGTTTCATTCTGTTCCACATAGGGTTGCTATGAGTTGGACCAAACTCAATGGTACAGAACAAGAACAAGAACAAGAACAAGAACAACAACAACAACAACAACAACAACAACAACAACAACAACATTCTGTTGTCCACTGTGCCTAGTGCCTAGAAAGTGGCATCTAGAATGGAAAGAATGAATGCATGTGTTATAGAGCTGGTTAGATGTGATAGGAGGCAGGCCCATGCTGGAGCATTTTCAGTTTACACTGTAGGGAAACAGAAAGTACCAAGGAGACTACATGGATATTAGAATCCTTTTTAGCACAATACTCCAGTGTACTGGTATATATATATATATATCGATACCCTGGATTTGGACATCTTTGTGGGAGTTTGAGGAATTAGGTCAAGAATTTCTTTTTCATAGAAAAGGAAAGACAAATTTAACCAATTTAAATCCATGTGAAAGAAATCCAACTATTGACTGTCTTGATTAAACATGCATTTGTTTGCTGAAAGTTAAGAGGATTTGAAACATTTACTGATGGAAATTAAAGAACACAGCCTTCAGTGTGGGTTGCACCTCAATATCAACAAAACAGAAATCCTTACAACTGAGTCAGTAAGCAACTTCATGATAAATGCAGAAAAGATTGAGATTGTCCAAGATTTTTCTTTATTTCATTCTACAGTCAACATCTGGGGAAGTCAAGCAAACAAAAGATGCACTGGGCTGGAAAAATCTGTTGCAAAAGACCTCTTTAAAGTACTGAAAAGTAAAGACTCCACAATGAAGATGAAGTTGAGCCTGACTCATGCCATGATACTTTCATATACATCATAGGGTTGTGAAAATTGGACATTGAATAAGGGAGACAGGAGAAGATTTAATGCTTTTGAATTATTATGCTAAAAACGAATATTGAATATACCATGGACTGCCAAAAGAACCAACAGATCTGTCCTAGATGAAGTGCAACCAGAGTGCTCCTTGGAAGCAAGGATGGCTAGCCTGTATTTTACATATTTTGGACATGTAGTCAGGAGGGACCAATCAATGGAGAAGGATATCATGCTTGGGAGAGTGGCAAGTCAACAACAACAACAAAAGGAAAACCCTAAACTAGATGGATTGACACAGTGTCTGTAACAATGACCTTAAACATAAATAAGGTGGTATCTGGGGCACAGAATCAGGGAGTGTTTTGTTCTGTTGTACACAGGGTTGCTATGAGTCGTACCTGACTTGATGGCACCTAACAAAAACATATATATGAATATATATGGTGCTGGGGATCAACCCAGGACCTCGCACATCTCACACACGTTAATCAAAAGCTCTATCCCTGAGCTACATCTTTAGCCTAAGATAATTTTAAGACAAAAATATTTATAGCAATTTTAGAAGAGGTATAATTCTTCATTTCTATGGCCTCACAGAAGACTTTGATTCTTCAATAAACTGCTAGGCACTCATAATATTTGGTATTTTATTTTGATAATTTTGTAGATAAATGAATACTGTCCCATCTAATGTGAATGTTTTGAGAATCGGACATGTGTCAGCAGTAGCACTTCATTCATAAGAACCCCCAGAAGATGCACAGTTTGACTACATTTACCACCTGCAGTTGCTTGCTGTGTTTTTTACGCTCAAATTATGTTCTTTGGTAGAAATGGGAATGAAAGGTAGGAGGTCGTAATGGGGAACGTTATCCCTTTGTATTCAGTTAGTAACAAAACATCTACTGTTATTTATATCTTAATGTCATTGCCTAAAAGGATATTCTTAGTTACTGGTGAACAAAACTCAAAAACTTCAATACTTTTTATAGGTATCAACCCTTGTGTAGTGTGCATTTACCTATTTTATCTCCCATGACTTAAGATGGATTTTTAGAATTAAAATTTAATCTTATTTAGTATAAAAATGGACAGTTTGAAATAATCCCATATTAAGTGCCTTCCTGTGCAATTTGTCACAGTCAGTTATGAAAGGCATAGTGGCGTCTACTAGAGTAGCAGAGTGGAATGTTTCTTATATCTTATGCCATCTCTGTATGCTGTTTAGTGTTAGGTGCCACTGAGTCATGTCCAACTCATAGTGACCCTCATAAGGGTTTCAATGGCTGATTGTTTTGAGATTGTTTTGGGGAGTGGATTGCCACATTATGGGACTACATTATTTGCTACATTTCTGATCTAGGAAACATTTAGATTTGTGCATGCTACTTAAAAATTTCCAGGGACCATACACTGTTATACACAGAATCGATGCTATTGACCTGGAGAACTTTATTCTGCTTTGAGTCTCAACAAGGGATGATAAAATTGCCTTGAGGCATGCGTATGTTGCTCCCATTTTGTGATCATTTATGATGAACAGCATCCATTTCTGAAAGGTTTTGCTGCAGGTTGGTGTGAGCTTTTAGACACATAACACAGTGAGGTGAATCTCCTCAAAAAGGAATCACTGCATACCCTTCAGTCCTCATTTAACCACAGGAATTAAGTTGTTCCAGGTATAGCAACAATAATCTTTATACTATAAGCTGTACATTTGATTAAATATTGAATATTACTTCTCTAGATTCAACAGGGTTCACTTTGTCAAAGAAACTTAACTGTTGAAGATAGCAAAATCAATTTCTTTTTCCACTGTTCCTTCATTAATTTAGTATCAGTGAGAAATAAGCACACTTCTACTACCACAATCATTTTGCAAGGATTTTTTTCCCCACTTACCTCCAATTCTTACTCTATTTATTTATTTTTTGGTGGTACTTGGGCATTGAACCTAGGGCCTTGCACATACTTTGCAAATGCTCTACCACTGGGCTGCACCCCTGCCTCTTCTTTACTTTTTAATTTTGAGTCAGGGTCTCATTTAATCATGCAGGCTGCCTCTGCCCTGTAACTCATGATCCTCCTGCCTCTGAGATTAGAGGCGTGCTCCACCACATGTGGCTCTTTACCAAATTTTTATTACAGCAGTTTTTTTTTCCTGTGTTTTTACTGCTGTGATCCTAACAACAGCAACAATTGCTCTGATCCACAGTTTATATGCGACACAGCAATGTTATCAGCTGTTTAGATGCAATGGGAATGGAAACTTCCATGTAGGAGGTGTCTGTGGATTCAGTGTTCACTCGAGCCAACATAAAAGAGCATCAACCCTTTTCTTAGGGTTTCTAAAAACTTGTCACATTCCACTTAGTCACTTTTTTTCTTTGTCTTACTGGGGGTTGAATTCAGGGACTTGTGCATAGTTTGCAAGTGCCCTACCATTGAGCTGCACTCTTGGTACCTTTATTTATTAATTGGCTAATTAATTAATTGATTTTTTGCAGTACTATGAGCAGCCCAGAGCTTCATGCATACTTTGCAAATGCTCAACCACTGAGCTGCACATCCAGCCCTTTTTAATTTTTTTTTTAATCTTAAAACAGAGTCTCACTGAGTTATACAGGCTACCTCTGGCCTCAAACCTGCGATCCTCCTGCCTCTGCCTCCAAAGTTGTTGGGATTACAGGAGTGTCCCACTATACCTGGCCCCTTTTCTTATTTTTTAATCTTGAGACAGTGTCTTGCTAATTTATGCAGACTGCCTCTGGCCTTGAACTTTCGATCTTCCTGCTTCTGCCTCCTGAGTTGCTGGGATTATAGGTGTGCACCACTGTGCCTAGCTTAATCATGGCAACTGTTAAAAGTATTCACAGTATAACTCAGAAAATAGTTACAATTATCCTTTATATTGTTAAAGTTGGGAGAAATGGAAAACCACCCACTGTTTCTCTGCATGAAATATAATGCAAAACTTATTAAGAGGAAGCAGGAATCTCCTTAAAAACTTAACAAGAAAGGTTAAGCACTATATGGCTTTTGATGGAAATAGAAAAACTCAAAAATAATGAAAACCAGCTTTAGGATTAAATTAAAATAACAATAGTACTTATTTTACATTTATCTGAAATTGCACTGGATTCTCCACAACACTTTACCTTCACAAAAACTGCTTGTTCATTTGCCTTCTGTTTAGCGAGGCTCAGGATACACTTTTTCCTCCTTTTACCATGTTAATCTATCAGTTATAAAATAATAGGGAAAATGTCTACATCAAAACTTCCACATCTAGTAAAGAATGTAATTATCATTCTGCTTTCTTTCTTGTGGAAGAAAAGAGTCACACACAAACAAAAATGATTTTTGAAGAAACGTAGGAAACACTGGGTTCAATACACAGTACTACTACTTTAAAAAAACACATGGAAAAAATTGGTTTCCTGCAACAAGTCATTTGTATGGTTCTTAAATAAAAAATCTAATATTTCATCAGTCACAAAAACTTAAGTATGTTGTTAGATGCCATCAAGTCAGCTTTAACTCATAGTGACCCTACATATAGCAGAACGAAACACTCCCCAACACCATGCCATGCCCAGCACTATGTCAGTGCTTCTCTGCTATTCATAGGGTTTTCAATTGCTGATTGTTTCTGGATTGTTTGAGGAGTAGGCTGCGCTCTCCCATTTTGGCTGTGCTGGGGATCGAACTCAGGCCCTTACGATGTGAAGAGCAAGCACTCTATTGAGCTAAACCCTAGCCTGTTTTTTGAGACAGTCTTACTATGGCAGTCAAGGCTGGCCTCAAACTCATGATCGTTTTGCCCTAGGCTCCTGAGTGCTGGGATTAAAGGTATGCACCATCAATCACATCCAGACTGTATCCTAATTTTAATACATACTGTAAGCCAACTTTGAAAGCAAAATTGAATCTTGAAAACTGAAATATCTGGGAGACAAATCAATTATGTTCTATTCATATCTAATCTTCACTAGTATCTGAGTATTTGATGTCATTTAAACAATTATATAAGCAATTTTTCTGTGGCTATTCATTCACTGTCTCGTGGTTTTTGCTTTGTTGATTAGGTCTGTGAGGGAAGACAGAAACAAAGTTCCTTCCTTGAGGAATTTTCAGAAGACTTCCAGGCTCTGAACTATTCCAAGGATATCCAGAATTCCTAATGCCCTCCTCCCTTCCTTTGGAAAGATTTTTGAGCGCACAGAAACTTTATGTTCTCAAACCTATTTCTGACTTAATATTTTTGGCTGACAACTGTTACCAACTCTAGCTTTCAAAAGTTTTAAAAACATTAAAGCAATTATTACTTACTTTTTCAATTTTTCATTGTCATATGCCACTTCATTTCCTGCTTACGGATGAAAAAGGAAGACAAATTTCTAAGATGAGTGGAAGCAGAAACTTTTAGAAGTCTTGAGGGAAAGAGCCTATGTAGTTGCCATATGCCAATGATTTTTGGCTCAAAGAGTTGAGATTAATCATTCAACATTAGTGGGAAGCTTGTAGGTTCTATGACACATAATTATTATGGGTTATCTGGATATTAATGATTGTAATTTCTTGGCAGGTTCTTACATTTCATAATGCTCTGTGAAGAAACTAAATGAGTTTTTCTTCAAAAGAATAAACATTAGACTTTAGGGAATAAACAGGAATAATTCTTTGAAGAAAGAAATAGTGCTAGCATGAAGAGAAATAAGGAGAAAATAGGGAACCAATATATTCCAGCCTCCTTCCATGTACCAGACATCATGGTTCTTAGGCTACATATGTGGTCATATTTAATCACTGCTCACGATAACAATGAAGTAGGTGCTATTCCCCTCATTTTAGAGATGAGATAAAACTTGCCCAAAGTAATCCTGAAAGCAAAGGGATAACTGGAATTTCAACCCTGGCTGGCTATCAGACGTAAGAACAGAACCTCACAGCTGTGCTTCTCTGAGGCATCCCATTTCTGGTCACACTGAGCATCGGCTGAAATGGAAATCTTAGCCTTAGAAATGTAAGGACACTCAACAACCACAAAGGAGAAGAAAAATAAAGGGGATAGGATGGAGAGAAAAAGGGAGTTAGGGAGAAGGCAGAGAAGGAAGGCAGGCAGGAAGGAAAGGGGAGGCAAGGAAGGGAGAGAAAAGAAGAGAGGGAGGGAAAGAAAATTACGGAATTGCTGCTTCACTCCCACTATTACTAGTGACTATCTCTATTAACTGGATTTCTTTCATTTTCATAATAGCTGATCTGTTTTTAATGAAGTAGAAAAATACTTTAACTCCCAGTATTATTTTTATGTATTTTATAAGAATTTTCATTTTAGGAAATGTAGCATCATTAGAATTTTTAAAAGCTCTCATTTAAATAGTTAGCATGGACTGACATATTCTAATTTTACTGTTGCTTGTATAGTGATTTTGATTTCTTCCTATTGTCTAAAATATCAGAAAAATTTAATATGTTGGATGGGTCCAGAGCACAATATTTTCATGAGGGAATTAAGCATGTGTGACACAGCTGACGTAGACATAAATGGCCCTATAAATAGTTTCCCATATTTATTTTGAAATACATGTGGCTTTCCAATTTCCAGACACCAGGCTTTTCCCCAGAAGATCTAATGCAGAGTAGTATTAAGCATTGTGAAACTGAAGCAATCTCAATTATTACGCATCTAATATACTTTTATTTGTAGTTATCAGATAATGACACTGGGTGTCTGACCTTTAGAAAGTGACCCAATCTCTCTGTGCTTTGTTTTCCTCATTTGTAAAATGGACCTAATAATAATACCCTTGTCACCTTTAAGAAGCATATAGGCTATAAAGATTGATACCCTAAAAATGGCATCCTGTTCTATTATAGAGGACACATGTAGCTCTCTGCTCTTTTCTCTTCACTTTTCTGTTATATTGTAAAGAAATATCTATGTGGCATCCAAAAACTCAGGTTTATAACAGCAAATGAAAAGTCCTGCAGTTGTGTACCAAGGCAAAATTCACTAGGGTCAGGGAAGAGGTGGAGAATAGGAGTGTACATATAATATTTCATGTCATCCTGGATTTTGTTGTGAATTCCATGATAAATTGAAATAACTATTTTTAGGATATTATTATCCTATTGACTTCAACATATAATGGAGAAAGTCAAATGAAGGGCAAGAGAATTCTGGAAGAAAGTCAAGTTTGCTGGCATATTAGAAGTATTTCCAGTTATATGTTGATATTTTCCCAGATACATATACTTTTAAATGCTAGGGAAACCATTTATGTATTGACTTAAAAAAAAAAGTGAAATAGGTCATGAACTGAAGATCTATGGTCTCTCCTGAAGTATGATAATCCATGCCCATGGAAACACACTAAATTGGATTAAAAGTCATCATACACATTTCTTGCAGTTTGCCCAAGTGTGATGGGACCCGTGCTACGAGGAATGCATCAGGAAGCGTGCTAGACATCTTCTAGCCCATATCTGATCTGATTTGAGGATGCTGAAAATCTAGCAAATCTCATTTGTTGAGAGGAGATGAAAGTGTTATGAACGTTGACAAAGTAATACAATGAATAGGAAGAAAAACTCAATTGCCAATCAGTTCTGTGCTCTAAGTATGAGATTTTGGGTCCCAATGTACATCACAGAACACATTGCATCCTTGTTAGTTTTTTTTTTTTCTCTTTCACAAACCAGGTATTAGTACACTGAGTAATTAAAAATATTTAATATTTACTGTAGACTATCAAAGTAATACAATTAATTTGACTGCTTATGCTAATTAAAATGTCAAAATAATACAATTAATTTGACTTCCTATTATACTAATTGAAATGTACTGCTTCCCTTCCTACCATGGGTCAGGGCTAAACAACAATAACCTTGAATACTCAGTGACCAAGAAGCTAACCATAAACTGTGTTGAGTTTAAAGTCATTGCTATTGAGCTATTATTCATCTCAAATGATAAACATTTGAACACACTTAATTCATTTAGACAACAATATCAAATAGTGATTTGAAGCAAATATAGTGATGTCTACAATTAAAGGCTTAAAGGTACAGACACATGAAAAAACACTATCTTCTGGAGCTGTTTGGGAGAAGGTACCAGAAACATTCCATTCTGTCCACTATTGAGATAATAGCAAGATCTGAGGCATAAATTCGTCTCTAGATAGTAATCCTCCCCATCCTTTAAATTTATTACACATATACATTAGAACATAAAGGTTTACATTAAATTGGATGCTTTCTGACATACTCTGTGTGACCTTCCTCTAACCATCATTTTCTACGTCACTACCAGATCTCTTACAGAGTAGATATATCTACAGCTGTTAACTCCTCCTCATCCTCCTTTCTTGCTATTGCAGCCCAGCTTCTGCCCTGACTACTCCAGGGAAACAGTTCACCTGAAGGTCTCTAACCTTTTAACTGAGTAGGCCAAAAGGTCAACTCATGGCCTTATCCCACTTCCGCACACAGTTTTCTATAGCATTTTTTTGACCCCATTATTCACTCTTTTTTGATACATCTTTTGCTTTGGCTTCCAAGGAATGGCTGAGCTTGATTCTCCTCCTGTACCTCCACCCTTGCTTCTCTGTTGAATGCACTTGCTCCATCCCTTCTCCTACCCTCTAAAGACAGAGTTCTCTATAGTTTCCTCCTTCAACCTCTTTTCTCCACAATCTTCCTTGCATAATCTCATCTGGTTTTACAGACTCAGTTCCCTGTTGAATACCAGTGACACTCACGTCTCTATTACAGTCTCAACCTTTTTCTTCAGATTTCAGTTAGTTTCCTGATAGCTTTGCTTCGTGACCCACATGTACCTTGAAAATTTAACTTGTCCAATGAACACTCTCATCTTCTCCCTGGAGTCAGCTCTTCTAGCTTTCCTTGTATGCTTAGTGGGAATGCCATTTATCCTCAGTCATCTAAGTTCAAATCCCTCTACCATGTTTTTCTCCACTTCCCCTTTTGTTCGTTGTGCACTGTTCTTCCACTTTTTTCATCAGTATGCTACTGTCCACTGCTATTACGGCCCAGGCTATAACATGTGGTGTATTCCTGTCCATCTGTCTGTACAACTTTTTTTTCACATTAAAGACTTGTCTTCAAATATTCTTGCAGGGCATATTTCTGATCAATCAGTCTCCCAGTCTCTCTCTTTCCCCATATCACAGTATCAAGCAAATGCTTTTTACCATAAACAAAACACCTTATATGTGTACTAGTATAGTTGTTGTTGTTGTTAGGTGCCATCAGGCTGGGTCCAATTCATAGCAACCTCATAGGGTTTTCAATGGCTGATTGTTTTGAGAGTGGATTGCCATGTCCTTCTCCCAGGACCTCTGGGAGTACACAGAAGCACTCTACCAACTGAGCCAACCTCCAGCCCCACTAGTATAGTAGGTGCAAGTTTCACAGACTACAAACTTGGTATATAAAAACAAAACGTTCTTTCTTCTAAAAGAGATCTAGTTTCTAGTTAAATGCTTTTTGCTCCAGGAAATCAGAGGATATGAAATTTCTGGATGTGCTTCCATTCAGATATGGGGCCATGGAACCCTTGATGAGGTTCCTTGGATGCTATCCCTCCAATATTCCATGCCATCATTTCTCCTGCACTCACCAGTTTCTGCCTCCACATGTCCCCTCCTCAGAGGCTACATTCAGAAAAGTGAACAAAAGATCTTCTCGCCTGTGGAGCCCCCATCCTCTCTGTGGTTCTAATGATGGAAGGATCTGTATTCAAGGGCATCATCTCAGGATGCTTCCCAGCACCTGGCTCCCTGTCTTCCCTCTGGTTCTCTCCTTCTATCCTCTAATTCAGAGAATTGTGTAGTTTATGGGTGATTTTAAGGGACTGGTTGCCAGAAACTTTTTCTGTAGGTGAAACCCAGCTTGTTGAATGGACTTTATCTCCTAACTTGTATTTATGTTGTAACAACCTCAACCCTGAGGCATAAGTATAGAGCTTTCCAGATGCTCCTTACATGGCAGGCAGGTTGTAGAGGCAGGAAAAAGGAAGAAAGAAGCAGAAGCTAGTATTACTAAATATGTTGTCACTCCACTGTAGTAGCAGAACTTAAAGACCAGTGATTGGACTTATCCCTCCAGAGAAAGCAACTGCTAACCTTCCAGGAAGCACTGCTTCCTGACTGCACTTTGCTAGGAACCCAACTAGACACTGCACTGTTCCATTTTGTTTGTTTTCCTTTAAATTTTGTCCATTTACATTCCCTGCCTGTTTTTGTTTTCTAAAAAATTTAAGTACATGGAAAGACATTGGCTCACCATATATGTCAACAACAGCATTCCCCAAACTCTTTATAGAATAAGTCACTTAAGGGAAATATGTACCCTAAATATGTGTTTTGTTTGGCTTATATGAAGTTGGAAATCTTTTAAAAATTTTTAATAGAGTTTTCACATGAAATTGACATTTCCAGTTTTCTAGAAAAATATGAAAACTTGGCAACCTCAAGAATTTGTAGAGAACTTGAATGGAGATTTAAGGAGGAATATAAGATGAGGGGAAATGGATAAGGTGAACTTGTATCTACTCAGCACTTTCTATATCCTGGACAATGTCACACACATGCGCACATGCGCACATACACCCACCATTTCATCCTTGTAGTGAATGAGGTAAGACTTTACTTCTCCTCAGTTTAAAAAGCTGGTAAATGACAGAGCTAAGAAAGGAACCTACATCTCTTTCAACAGGCAGCCACAGGATTAAAGGGGAAATTACTAGAAAATAATTTCATCCCATTGCATCTAAATCTCAGTGGTACTTTTCACAATAAAGAATTAGCAGAGTCCAAGAAACAAATAAAATACAAAAAAAAAAAAAAAGTAAGCTGCTGCTATTCTTTGCTACTTCTAAGCAAGCATCCTATTGCCAGAAGACTCTTATTTCCTAGGTAGTGAAATTAAGAAGCTATAAGTTAAAACATGACAGATTTATCTTAAAGCTATAAATCCTTCTGCTCTTTGGAGGACGTTTGGTTGCTATTATCATAGATGCTTCCTTTCCAAGGACTGACTGCAGAAATTTCTGTGATAGAAATAATATAAACAACTTATATTTTACTTCAGGTTGCCTCTGTCTTTTTTCAAAAATCAGAGACCACCTGCTGAGGAAGTGTACAGTGGAGCGTTTCTTTCCACTGTCTCTATAAATGCATAAAGTAGCAGTTTTCTTTCTAAATCAAATCTATTTAACAAAATATACTCACTATTATACAGATTTAAAAAATTGTCTCCCTCTAGGTCACTTTACGCCTTTCAGTTATTTGTGAGCTATTTTCTTGTTCCTCTCTCCTCCTTTTGGATGTAATTAGTCTCTTTAATCGTGGCTAATAAATCAGCCCTTTCATTCTCTTAATGACTTTTCTTGCTCTTCTCTGAACTCCATCCAATTGCTTTATATACTTTTAGTAATGTGTAAACCAAAACTAAATGCGGTATTTCCATATGATCTTTTAAAATATTCCATATGTTATATAATACAAGCTATAGTTTTTGTGCAAAACACTTTTAAAAATTTTTAAAAATATCAAAACCAAAGAAGACAAAAAGAAGCAATGAGAAAGAGATAGTGATGCCTCCCATTAATGTTACAGCTTCATAAGATATTTATAGATATTCCTTCTCTGCCAGTGTTACTAGGCTTTGTTTGTTGTTATTAAATTATTTATAATATTACATATAACAGTATAACATTATTTATAGTTAACTGTGAAAGTCAAGCTATTTCCAGAGTGTTTTCTTTCTTTTTCTTTTAGCATGTAAAACCTTCCAGTTATTTCTCTAACCCTGACCTTGTGGCCAGGGTCCTGCTAACATTGAACTAATTCCTTGAGTAATTCACACCTGCTAGTCCTACTAAATCACCAAATATCATTCTCTCTAGAGTGTCCAGTGGAGGAAGCCACCCACCTCAAGTCAATTTGCTGCTTCTGGGACCCTTGTTGTCACTGTTTTCTGAAAGAAGACGAACCATATCCCTTGGCCTCACCGCCTTCTCTGACAAATCTATTTGTTAACAGGAATTGTTCTGAATTTCTCATCTTTGTTGGTTCATGCTAGCATTAGCCGTGGCTTTTGTCATTACTTTCTCATGGTGAGTAAATAGTCATGTCATGCTAGTTATTTTCAAAATATGACACTCATTAATTCCAGATTTATTTTAACTTAAAAATTAGACCTTTATGTCAAAGATAATTCATCTTCAACTTTGGAACTTTCTTGAAATACTCATAACGGAATCCAAGAAATGATGGTGTTATATATATCAGTAATAACCTTGATGCTTTTAGTTAAGAAAGAAGAGTAGGGTAGATGAAAGGCTCTGGAACCAAACTGTTGGCATTTGAATCTCAGCACTACTATCCTGCATAATGAGATCCTGTTATCGTTCGAATCAGGAATGTGAATGTCCCCCAAAAGCTGATGTGTCAAAGGCTTGGTCATCAGCCTGTGGAGCTGTTGGGACATTATGGAACCTTTAGGAGGTAGAGTCTTTTGAAAAGTCATTAGAACCACATCCTTAAGCAGGGGTATTAGGATGCTGTCTCTTCCTTTCTCATTGCTTCCAGGCCACTATGAGGTGTGGAGCTTTGCTCCACCATGCACCTGCACCATCATGTTGTGCCTCACCAAAAGCAATGGGGCCAAATGATCATGGACTGAAACCTCTGAAACCATGAGCCAAAATTAATCTTTCCCTCTTTTAAGATAATTATCTCAGTTATGTAGTCACAGTGATACAAATCTTATTAACAGAGTTAAGTGTCTTAACTGCTCTGTGCCTTTGCTTCCCTATCTATAAGATGGAGATCTCAACAATAATGTCTGTCTCTCAGGCCAGTGAAATTCAATGAGCATGGACACCTAAAACACTATTATTTTATGCATGGTTAGCTACAAGTCCCTCTGAGCCCAGGTTACTGACCCTACCTGGTAAGGGAGGACACTAAACAAAACAAAATGATCTCTACTTTCACAGAAGTTAATTTCTAGTTAGAAATTAAAAATATGTACACACAATAAGAAAGAGGACAATTATATGGCAATATATATGTGTTCTTCAGACTTATATTCATTCTTTATCAACTTTGAACCTCTTAATCACTACAGACTTGCATGCCTTTCAATACAAAGTTTAAACTGTTCTTCTTGGTAACAGGTTGACCCACTTGGATGAGTCCTTACATTGAATAATCAACTGTATTTATTTACTCCAGCTTTTTCATAGGTTATATTCCATTTGGAACTTGATATTTAGCAGAATAAAATATATTAAAGCCCTAAAAATACACAAGTGTTTAGGCTAAGCTACTTATCTATATATCATCCATCTATTTATTTCAGGTCTTCTTTATGTTTTAAAATACCAGGTAAAATGAAATGCATATATGGAAATGTCATAATGAAACCCATTAAGATGTATATTAAAAATTACCAATAAAAAAGAACAGGTAAATAATGCAAAAGTCTGAAAGAACATATGTTGAAAATTTTTATTTAGATTGTTATAATTTCTATATGAAAGCCATTTTCTGTCATCTCTATGATTCATACGAGATTTATTAAGTACATTAAAGGAAGAAAAATCCTTTATAGTTCCAACTGAAATTGGAGAAAAATATTAAGAAAAAACATTAAGAATATTTCAGTCTGGACATGGTCAATGAAACTATAAGGTGAAAGGAAAATATTCTTGGCTTTCAATATCTGCCTATCATTGTGAAACAAGCACTGGTTTTATAGAAAATTATCTATTATCTGAAATATGGTAAATACATGTCTCTAAACATTCTATCTGTAAGACACTAATTCTTGAGGCAGACTTGATTACCCTCCTCAGCACATAGGACTGGGGCTGACATGAGAAAGTGGTCTATGAGTGGCTGTAAGCTGCTTGACCTTGACAGTTGTTCTACCTTTCTTGCCTTCATGTTCTGTCTTGCCAGTGTATTTTACATAGCTTTCACTATAAATCTCCTTATAGCATTGCTTTTCAGTGCAAGGTATAAATAAATAGATTTTTAAGAGGGACTCAAACTAAACTGTGGTCATAATGAGAATCAAAAATACATTATTGTCCATTTGAAATCAATTTAATATTTAAATAGTCATTGATCAGATGAATATTCAATGATCAGGAATGGTTAGAGACACTCCAATTCTTAGGCACTGATCAATTTAAAAATTCTAAGAAATGTCATTTTTTCCATTGTGGTAAGAAGACCTAAGATGTGTTTATGGCATTATAAAGTTTGGGAATGTTTAGAGTTTTTCAGATACTTTCATAACATTTTATTGTACTGAATGAGATTTATGAAGTTCAAATAGGTTATATTATATTTAATAACATTTCCAGGATGTAGGAAAATACTGGGAGGGCAGCCTCAGGAGATGTTGGTGTGGTGCACAGATATAAAAATACAGTATACTTTAGAAATTCTTGCTTCTGCTGAAGCTTATAATTATATGAATAATAGCAGATTTTAGAAAATGGTATGTTACCAATAAAGATATAGCTATTTTAAATCAGAATAAAATTTACTAGCTAATTGCTTACAACAGTGATCATAAACTAAGTTTATGGATACCTTTAACTTTAGATATTACATTTTTAAATTTGGTAATCTAAAATGTGATTTCTACTATAAGTTGAAACAAACTCAGTCCATTGGAAAATATGTAAAGATGTATTGAAGAAAAATAGGCACTTATGCTTGAGTAATTTTAATGTTTTGCCACAGAGATTTTTCTAAACTTAAATAGTTTACTGAGTAAACCAGAACTTATTTAATCAACAATTTATAAATCATTTAGAGATGACAAAAACCACCTTCCTTGGTTGGTAATATTAGATTAAGAGACATAAAGATCTCATCTTTTGAATTTTAATGAATGATGGTGTAATGGGTTGAATCTAACATATCTCTCATAGGTCACATGTTTGAACATTTGGTCTCCAGCTGGTGATCCTGTTTCTGAAGGCTATGGAACTTTGAGAAGTAAGATCTAATTTAGCAGAAATAAGTCACTAAGGACAGGACTTTGGAGGTTTTCACTGCAGTCAAGGTCACTCTATTTTTTGTTTCTGATCTTTCAGGACATGAAGTTCTCTGCCATGCTTGACCTACTATAATGGTATATGCCTATCCTACCTCTACAGATAGAAATCCTCTACCTGTGGGAGCTCCCAAGCAGTATCTTGCCAAATAAGTTTGTTTCAGTAAGTTTCTCTGTCACAGTGATGTACCAACTGACTAACACAGCCAGAAACTCATTTGTCATTAGACTTTGTACTTTTCCATCATAGTACTTATGATGTTGTTGTTAGGTGCCATCGAGTTGGTATCCGACTCATAGCGACCCTCATAGGGTTTTCAATGGCTGAGTGCTTCGGGATTGCCTTGGGAGTGGATTGCCAGGTCCTTCCCCCATTTTTGCGGTGCTGGGAATTGAACTCGGGGCCTCAGAGACTGCAGCACAGCGCTCTACTCACTGAGCTAAATCCTAGCCCAGTACTTATGATAAACATAATTAATTTATTAGTAGCATTAACTGTTGAATATTTATTTTCTTACTAAACTCTGGGTTCTTAAAGGAGAGAAATTATATGTATTTTCATCAGCACTATATCTGGTATTTAAAAATGATAATGACGTGTTGACTTTTACTGGGTGCTTATTATTTGTCAGGCCCTGTGTTTAGTATTTCATATGTATTACTATTCAGTTCATTTAATTATATTTGTTAAGTTAATAAGTATTTAAATTTATAATTAGTTGACAGACTCTATCTTTATACAGAAAAACACAAAGGTCCTTTTGCCAAACTAGATGGACCCCAGGGTGAGAAGGGCCCATGAAGTTCAGCTTTTCCATATACATTAGAAAGCCAGGGCTCAGAGAGGCATAGCCACCAGGTAAAAGGAACAGAGGAATGCAAAACTATAGACTTTCTGATAATGTGATACTACTGAGTATAAGGATTCTGATAAGAGAGGCAATGAGCTAATCACTCTTAAACTATGTAGATCTCTTATGTGGACTTATTTTCCATCACTCATACACTCAATCAAGAAACAATACCTACCTTTCATCAGATATACAAAGACAAAAAATATATATGGAAGAGATATGCACATACACAAGAGTGTCAGTAATGTGTGTTGTTGTTGTTGTTGTTAGGTGGCGTTGAGTTGGTATCCGACTCATAGCAACACTACATATACAGGCAAAACACTATTGTTAGTATTTCTCTGCTAGGCATAGGGTTTTCAATGGAAGATTGTTGGGAGTGGGTTGCTGGGTCCTTCTCCCATGCCTACAGTACCTGGTGTTCCCAAGTGGTCTTCCATCCAAGTACTAACCAGGCCCTACCCTGCTTAGCTTCCAAGATCTGCAGGCCCCAGTAATGTGTGGCTAGTATAAAAAGGGACAGTGTTCAGGGGAGTCAAAGGAAAAAGTTATTTCTTCGGATAGACATTGATAAAATCATCCCCACTTAGAGGGAAAAAAATGTTTCCAAAAATAATCCCTTTACTATAAAAAAGAATGTAATCACATTTAGGATATTAATTCAAAATTAAATTTATTAATGGCTGGGAAAATCACATTTCAGTACTGTTATCCTGAACACAGTAAAGAAAATAAAAATCCCTGTGGCTACCAGCCTTCCTCTCTAGAGACATTAGTCACAGATCAATGAGATCATGCATTCATTCATTCGATAAATATTTATTGGATGTTTATTGTGTGCCAGACAATCTGTCAGACATGAGGATACAAGAGTGATGAATTTAAGAGGTTAGCCATTAGTTTATGTGATAAAATTTAAAAGAATACAGAATTTTCACTGGGCTGAGTATGTACGCCTGTAACCCCAGTGACTCAGGAGACAGAGGAAGGAGGCTCACGAGTTTAAGACTAGAGGCAGCATGTGTTACTTAGGGAGACCGTGTCTCAAGACAAAAAATAAAAATAAAGGGGGGCTGGGTCTGTGGTAGAGCTCTTGCAAAGTATGAGTAAACTCCCAAGTACTGCAAAGAGACAGAGAGAGAGAGAGAGAGAGAGAGAGAGAGAGAGAGAGAGAGGCACTAATTTTCAATTATTAAGATCACACTAACTTCTTATTGTTGTTAGGTGCCATGGAGTCAGTGTCTGACTCATAGCAACCCTATGTACAATAGGTGAAACACTATTATTAGTGCTTCTCTGCTATTCATAGGGTTTTCAGTGGCTAATTGTGTTTTGGGAGTGGGTTGCCAGGACTATCTCTGAAGCCTACAGCACCTAGTGTACCCCGGTGGTCTCCCATCCAAGTACTAACCAGGCCTGACCCTGCTTAGCTTCAAAGATCTGATGGGATGGGACACCACAGTGGTATAGCTTGCAGGCTGCTAACTTGTTAAGAATTGTAAAATAAAAAAAAAATTTCAGTTGTTTTTAAGTGAACTATCTAATAGGTAAAGAAATTAGCAGATGAGCAGCTTTTATCTGAGTAATTTTCTCAACATATTAAAACTTTGACTAGTAAGCAATACTCCGTTATCGTGGCTAGCATGTACACCAGTAATGATTGTGCTCTGCTTGTGTAGAGGCCAAGGAAGGACCGCAGGAATTAGCTGTAGCTCTTGCAAGTTTAACAGTGGTAGTCTTTTGAAGGTAAACTAAAACTGCTGGGTTCTGCTAAGTTCTTTCATACTCTATAATTCATACAAAATGTTTTGAATTTTATCCAGAATCCAAAATATGTTAAGATATCTACTTCAAATCATTACAGGATCAGGCAATGACTCTATTACCTTCATTAAATTTCTCAAGCAGACTTTATGCTGTGATCCTTTTCAATAATCTTATGAGCTTGACCATGAATCCCCACCTTGTTAGAGTATGGTGATTATAAATTAAACAAAAGAATCTGAAAGTGGAGGGTAAGGATTTAGTCTTGGTTGCATTCCAAAGAGCTCCTTTTCTCTGTAAAAAATGAAGTCTGTTGACAGCTCCTTATTCTTCAGGTTCTTCCTCTTTCCTCCAAGTGCAGAGGAAGGTTTCCTATGCTCCTTTGTCATCATCTTAGCTACACTCTGGTTTCATGACCTCTGAGTTAATCCTTCTTTTCTTCCTATTAACAAGTGTAAGCAGGCCAACTTCAAACGGGCTGCAATAGGTCACGAGGTTTAATGGGCACAGAGATAATCATCTAAATTACATTTTTAGGCCTGATGGAGGAGACAGACTTAAAGTCTGCTTTACCAGCATTCACTGTTAATCAGCAAGGCTGGTAGGTCTCTGAGTGTGGCTGCCTTTGCTTTCCTCCCTGTGGGGCTGGATCATATTGACTGATTAGTGAGGGCAGCTGCATTAGCTTTCTTCTCCCACAAAGTGTGTCGGGTCCCAAAAGGACATGAAAGTCAACTGTGGCCTCAGCTCAAACACCAGACGCACTCTTTTCATCTCTGGGGAATTATCTGCCCTCTACTTGTAGATCATGATCCTCAGCACAACAGTTGTTGCTGATTTTCACGATCTGTTAACACTTAGGAATTTTTACATTAAAGAACTTTCTCCTGCATCGATTTCTTGCAGCACCTAGCAAAATGCCATTGCCTATTGTATACCTTTTATTGCTCCATGATTCTTAACTTTAAAAGCAATCAGAAACATGGAATGACTCTAAAGATAAAAGGAACCAAAATAACTTTACCTCTTAAAATTCAAAGATAAACAATCTTTGGAACTGGCAGAGAGAATATCATCATGAGTTGTTTTTACAATCCAGCCTCATAAAATTTGATTATGTATTTCAGTTTATTATCAAAGAAAGCAGCAGGCTTTCCCCTGATACAGTGAGATGTTAGAAAGTATGTTAAACTGAAACTCTAAAAAAGAATAAACTGGAATAATTCAAAATTAATCAATATGTCTAATATATAAATGAATATGATATACTACCTCTCATTTCTATAACACTTCATAACTTACCAAAGGTTTTCATACCCATTATCACTTTATTCTTGATAATAACCTAGTGAAATAGGTTGGGTCAAGTGCCATTTATATTTTGCACATCACAGCAATTTTCTGAGAAGTTGAGAAGCATGCTCGATGTCACTGAGATAACAAGTAGTAGAGCCAGCACTCAAATTCAGTCTTCTGATACCACACCCAATCCATATGTATAATCAAACATTTGGTAAAATGTGATCCAGCAGAATGAATTGGTAACTTTTTCAAAAGCTGTTTTTTCAAAGAAGCTTAATAGTAGAACTTGTAGGTAAATTGTGTTTACCCAAATTAGCATTCTAAAGTGCACAAAACCAGATGTGCTGAAAGGATTCGATAAGGAGGTTGGTTTGTCAAAATAGTCACATGCATGGTAATGTTTCTAAAACCTTGGATGGCTCTCAGTAGCACGAAGCTTATAAAAACCATAGATATATGAAATTACGTATTGGGTTGGTGTTGAAGAGACAGGAAATCTAACAAATACATGGAATATGAATGATTTAAATGAAAACTAGAATCAAAAGAAATAAATTCCAATAAATTCCATAAATTCCAATCTTATAATATTTGAAGACTTTTACTGAATTATAAAAATTTTACCTCCTCTCATACACACATCAAAAACAAGAAAAAGAAATGAAAAAATAATCTAGAAACTTTAGACTTAGTGGTGGTTAATGATTCAGAGGCCTGGAATAGGCCATAGATGCATAGTGAACTCTGTGATGAAGGCTCCAAATATTGGAGGCAGAATGAAAGAGAAGGGAACTAAAGTGTGGAAGGTATTAATTCTAAAAAAAAAAAAAAAATGACAACAACAACAACATAGATTGGTTAAATGATTACTAAACATATCACTCTTTCATGATTAAATATTAGGATGAATGGGATAAAGGTTATTTGACAATGTCCATGCAAAATTATATTCTCAGACATTAATTTGCTCCACTAATGAGCATGGGGCTGGGGTTTAGCTTAGTAGGTAGAGTGCTGCTCCACACTATCTGAGGACTCAAGTTTGATCCCCAGCACCAAAAAGATGGGAGAAGGACACGGCAATTCACTCCTGAAGCAATCTCGAAATAATCAGCCACTGAAAACTCTATGAGTGTCTCTATGAGTCGTACTCAACTCAACAGCACCTAACAACAACAACAACTACAACAACAACAACAACAACATCAACAACAATGAGCACAGCCTTAATTTTCATCACTGGTCAATTTGGGAGCTTTTAATTTTCAAAGTTTGACAAAAAAGTGTACTTCTGCATTTAGAAATTCCTTTTAGAAGTTATTTGTCCAGGAACATATATATATACAACAAAATAAGAAAATGAGAGAAAAAACACTTACTGAATACTTGTATGAAGTTTATATCCAAAATATAAAACACTGTTTGGCAGGTATTTTAACTGATATTTTGTGAACCTTTCTTTTTCTTCTCTTTTTTTTTTTTTTTTTTTTAGGTACTTGGGGTTGAACCCAGGGCCTTGGGCTTGCATGCTCTGCAAGTCCTGGACCGCTGAGGTGAACCCCCAGCCCATTTTTTTTACTTTTTGAGACAGGGTCTCGCTAAGTTACACAGACTGCCTCTGGTCTGGAATTTACGATCCTCCTGCCTCCACCTCCTGAGCTGCTGGGATTACAGGTGTGCGCCACCATGCCCAGCATGAACCTTTCTTATTTCTTTCTGTTCCTTTTTGTTTTCATAGATACAAATTATTTTTAACAAAGTTAAAAAATATAGTAACTCGTGTTATCAAAATAACCATTGAAACACACAATTTGATATGACACTCTACATAAGAAAATCATGAATATCATTAAAATACTTATAAAATTCAAGAAAAAAAGCTTAGAAAACCATCTTTGTTGGTCAGAATCACTTATAGGAAGAATTGGACAATAGAGAGAAAATGAATAGAAGCACATTTGTGCCATGAAGAATACTATTGTTGTTGTTGTTGTTGTTGTCAAGTCAGATCTGACTCATAGACACCCTCATAGGGTTTTCAATGTCTGATTGCTTAGAGAGTGGATTACCACATCCTTCTCCCATATGAAGACTACTAGAGTGGTCAGCATAAGATTGGAAGTCAAACCATAGGAAGCACCTCACAAAGGTGGTTAGTCAGCTTTCCATTTCTGTAACAAATACTTGAGATAATAAACTAATAAAGAGAACTTGATTTTGGCTCACCATTTTGGAAGTCTCAGCCTGCAGTGAGTTGGTCCTATTGCTTCGGGTTTCTGGAAACACATCATGACTGGAGTACACGCAGAGCAAACCTGCTTACTCCATGGCCATGTAGTGAAAAAAAAGAAAAAAGTGGGGGGAGACCAGAGTCCCACAATCCTCTTCAAGACCATCCCCCCAATGACCTAAAACCTTCCAATAGGCCCCGCTCCTTAAAGTTTCCACTACCTTCCAACAATGTCAAGCTGTGGAAGAAGCCTTTAACACATGGGACTTCAGGGGACATTTCAAATTCAAACTATAGAGAAGGTGTTTATCTTATTCCATGGGGGAAAACATCTCTTTAGTGACAGTACCCAAAAACTAATCTTTGCACATGTAAAGACAGGGTTTTCTGAGAGGCAAAGAAATAGCTTTCCCTAGAAAAGATTGAGGTTGTCCAAGATTTTGCTACTTGGCTCTACATTAACACCCATGGAAGCATCATTCAAGAAATGAAAAGAGGCATTGCATTGGGAAAAACTGTTGCAAAACACTGCTTTTAAGTATTGAAAAATAAAGACATCACATTGAAGATGAAGGTGCATATGATCCATGCCATCATATTTTCAGTCACATCACAGGCTTGTGAAAGCTGGATATTGAATAAGGGAGACAGGAGAAGAATTGATGCTTTTGAATTATGGTGCTGGAGATAAATATTGAATATGCCATGGACGCTGAAAGAACCAACAGATCCATCTTAGAAGAAGTGTAACCAGAATGCTCCTGAGAAGCAAGGATGGCTAGACTGCATCTTACATATTTCGAGCATGTTGTCAGGAGGGACCAATCCCAGGAGAAGGACATCATGTTTGGGAGAATGGCGGGTCAATGAAGAAAAGGAAGATCCTCAACTACATGGATGGACACAGTATCTACAACAATAGACTTAAACATAAAAAAGATTGTGTACATGGCACAGTGTCAGGTAGTGTTTCTTTCTGTTGTACATAGGGTCACTATGAGTAGGACCCAATTACACTACACTTAACAACAATGATAAATCATCCAAAGAAATGGAACCCAGAACTGTATTGAAAAAAGAATACAACAGAGCTGCATATTCTACAAACATGTTTTTAATATGAAAACAGAAAGGTATAAACTCAGAATGGTAAAAACCAATGTTTTTCAAAGTGCAGTTCCTGGACCAGAAGCAGGGTACCAGCATCACCCTGGAATTTGTTATACATGCAAATTCTTGGGCTCTACCCCAGGTCTAATGGAGCCAGAATGTGAGACTGGACCAGCAATCTGTTTTAATAAGTCTTCCTGGAGATTTCAATGGACATTCAAGTTTGAGAATCATTATTGTAAGGAAATGTAGTGACAGGAGTGGAATGAAAGAAAATAAAGGCAGCCACCTCCAGCAGAGGCAGCTCTGGTCAAAATGGTCCTGTGTCTTTAGGGGAAGGTATTCATAAGCACTAACAATGCACATGAACAGTCAGGAACACTTAAACAAACTAAGGACCTACATAGAACTTAAAAGAGAACTACAAAAGAGTATTAAACTAGAAAGGAATGGGGTGACACATTGTGGATATAATCCTCAAATCCACTGTGGCACACAACCCTGTTAAACCTCAGGCCAAGTCATCAGCAATGGACAGGCCCTGTGGAATCTGGAAAAGGACAAGATCACAGGGTTTTGTTATGTCCCTCAAATCAGACAGGATGTCCTGAGCTTTGGCTCCTTGGTACTTATAAATACCTACCTGGTCAAAGAGAAAGAGCAGTATCTAGCACTAAATTGAGCTTGCTGACATAGTTCTTGCTTTTCACTTATTTAAAATATTTAGATTAGTGAGATTTAAAAACATATTTGGTCTACTCAATCCTGTGATTCCTGGGTTCTTTAACATTGCCACCAAGTCATCAACTAGTCTACATTTTGGGTAAAGAAAAACTTGCTGCCTCTTGAGGAGATATATATTATTGTCTCTTTAGAAAGCTATAGGAAAGAAAATGGGCTTCCTTATATGGAATTGGTAGCTATCTTCTCACTGGGAGTCTTAATAAAACACTAAGATTAAGGGCACTTTCCATTTTTTGTTGCCTATTATTCAATCCCTCCTTCTTTCCTTGTTTTTTTTTTTTTCTTCTTTCTGTTTTTCTGTTTCAGATGGTATCTCACTGCATACTGTAGGCTGGCCTGGAACTCACTATGTAAACAAGGTTGGCTTTAAACTCAGGATCCTCCTACCTAAGCTTCCTGAGTGCTGAGATTACAGTTGTGTACTACTAGCCAATCCCTTCTTCTTTGTGGGGAATTCTTTACTATAAATGTCAGGCCTTCCTCCTCTGTCTGTGTGGTAAAAGGGACAAGGACATGGGAAACTAAACTTGGCCAACTGGATGTCCCATCCTCACACTTTGAGTTGGAGCAGATGACACAAATGAAAAGGAACAAGTTAGAGTTTTCTCATGGCTCTGATGTCTAGCAAAAGTGGCAGAAGCATTAGCCTAAGAGTTCCGGCAAAAGGAATGTGTCTAGTGTCAGCTGTAGTCAGGGAGGCATCCAGACCAGATGGTTCCCACACTGTGGTGTGGTGTGACCTGGTAGCTCCCCTTTCTTCTCAGTTCCTTAGCCTTCCTCCAATAGTTCAGTTTTGTGAGCTATCACCATGTTTTGAATAAGTTCCTTTTTTGCTTGCGTTAACCACCATTGATATCTATATTCCATACTAAAGAACTTTGACTAATAAAGTAGATGTAATAGAAGGTTGTGGGGAGTGGGGTAGAAATAATGAATTTGACTTTAGATATGTTGAGTGTGATCAAAAGTGGATTATCTAAGTACAAGTAGCTCATAGATATTTGGAGAGTCCAGGAGGACAGATGAGATTGGAGCTAGATATTTCACTAGCCATTTTTTGATTTAAAGACCTAAGAGTAGAAAAAAGGAACCTATATAGGAATCTAGGACTAGGGTTTACATCAGTTGGTAGAGCACCTCTCCGTACTCTTTGAGGACCTGGGTTCAATCCTTAGCACCACAAAAACAGAAGACAGACATGGCAATCCACTCTCAAAGAAATCCCCAAACAATCAGCCATTGAAAATCCTATGATGGTCACTATGAGTCGGATCTGCCTTGACAGCACCTAACAACAATATAGGAACCCATTGTCTCCTCCACACACAACCTTTTTTTTTTTTTTAACAATTGATTCTTGTCCATATTTAGCCATGAGGTTTGTGGGAGGCTAACTTCTTACATTTCTCAGGTTGGACATCACTGGCTTAAATTAAACAATATTAAATAGTTGGACACAAAATACAGTCAGAGATGGTGAGCTTTGTGTAGATTTTGTAAGAACTTCTAGGCATGTGATGATGTGAGGTCATGGAGTTCAATGTGGCCACAGCCACATGTGAACATGAGAAAGGACCCACGCCTGCCCAAAGGCTCCAGCATGAAGTCTGAGGAAAAGGGAATAAGTAGAATGCACAGATGTAAGCTGGACAGGAAGCAGGTGACATCATTTTAGCACTGATTCAAACTTATTTTGGAGATAGAAATATCTCTGATTTTTTTTCAGTTACATCAGCTAATAAATCCTCTTTGATTTAAAGACAATTCAAATTGAGGCTTTTAACATTAGCAATACAATTTGTTGAGCCCATTATATCCATTGTCTTCATCTTTCAACCTATTCCTCTGATACAGATTAAGATTATTATTAATAACATTATTAAGTTGGATATCAGAAGACATAAACTAAGGGCCTCTGAGTTGAATATAACCATGGAATTTTATTTCTTTGCTTGTCTTACAGAAGATTCCCCTTTAAAAATTAGTTACTAATATAATCCTTGGGAGATAATTCCATTAGAATCCAAGTTTGGGGGTTCTTTTTTTTTTAAGAGTTAGGAAACTTGGCAATGCTGAGCCAGCTTTTTAAATGGCAACAGTCATCTCAAGTAGAGTAATTATTGTTTACTTTGAGTAAGGTAGATACTTTCTATTTTGCCACAGTCCTTCTCACTCCTTATTTCATTGCACTTGGCCTAATTCTGTCATTTACATTAATCACTTCTGAAAGGATTTATGTATGAAACACTTTATGGTCTAATGGTAGAGAAATTTCTAACCTTGGAAGAGGAACTAACAAATACTTGGAAGTCGAATCATACTAGGTATATCAGGCTATGAAGGTTTAGTGGGGGTTGAACATGATTTGATTATGAAACTACCCAAAGCTTTGATAAAAATTTTGATTCATGGTTGAGCAGGTTTACTCCACATCATCTGGAGTAAAAATTCCACAGTGGCTTAAGAGCAGCCACTTGTATAACAATTAAAATTATGAGCTTTAAAATCAGACAGACCTGGATCAACGTCCCAGGTCTGCCACTTGTTTGCTGTTATGATGGTGCCCATCACACATGGTTATCACGTACATTAAAATGATAAGTTGTGGGAAGGACAATATCTGGCACATAGGCATTTATTATGACAGGTTGCTCTACTGTGTGGAGTTATTCCAAGCATGTATACTAGTTTTGATGGAAGAATCTCAACTTGTAAGGTAAATAAATAAAATACATGAGAAATAATTTTATTTCTTCTATAAGCCTCCATGAATCAATCTGCCCTTTTATAATGGCCCTGGTTTCCTTAATTATAAAGTCCCATTTGATCCTTTAGTCATTGCCAGTTATTAAAATAAGCTCACTTTCACTAAAACTTTAATCTTATACTGGAATCAAAACTCTCTTGGGGCAGGTTAGAGTTGTTGCTTCTAAAGCTTATGGTAGGTGGAGAGGTTTGCTAGATTTAATTCTCAGAGAGCTCTTAAAGAGCCTGGCCCCTGGTATATTTACTTCTTTCAAATCAAAGTGTTGTGAAGAGATTTGGCAGATGTAGTAAAGGTTCCAAGTCTGTTGACCTTAAATTGGGGTAATTAAATCTGAGTCGACAGGTCAGAGATGGGGATGAGAGAGGGAAATTAGTACTGAGAGGGATTCATTGCTGGTTTAAGAGATGGAAGGGACCATGTGGCAAGAAATGCAAGCAACTTTTGGGAGCTGAGAGCAGCCCTTGACTGACAGCTAGGAAAGAAACAGAGATTCCATCCTATAGCTAGAGAGAAATGAATTCAGCCATTAACCTGAATGAATTTAGCAGTTGATTCTTCCCTCTTCCAGATAAGAATTCGGCCTGACCAATATCTTAATTTCAGCTTTTGAGCCCTGAATAGAGAAGTTTATTACATTGTCCCTGGTTTTCTGAGCTACAAAACTGTGAACTAGTAAATAGATGTTGTATTAAGCTGGTCAGTTTATGATGTTTTTTTCACAGCAATAGAAAACTAATACTGAAAATTCAAAGGTAGTTGTTGTTGTTGTTAGGTGCCATTGAGTCGGTATCTGACTCATAGCGACCCTCATAGGGTTTTCAATGGCTGACTGTTTCAGGATTGTTTTGGGAGTGGATTGCCAGGTCCTTCTCCCATTTTTGCAGTGCTGGGAATTCAACTCGGGACCTCAGAGACTGCAGTGCAGTGCTCTACCAAATGAGCTAAATCCCAGCCCCTCAAAGGTAGTAGACAGTCTATTCCCTCAGATCTTTCCTAAACTGACTCATCTTGATTTGTGGCAAGAGAAAGGAGAGGGGAAGATAAATCTTCTTTCAAAAGTTCATCACTTTTGGTCTAGCTCATTGTCTATATTTGATATGGATGCAGGTAGCCCCAGAAAAGCCCTGATGATAAGGCCATTTTCTGGAGCATTGAATCTCAGCTATCTTCTCCAGCTGATCCTGACTATAGACTCAGGTGCCTTTTTTCATAGTGGCCCCCTTATAAACCTGTAAACAGAACCTGGTTTCTTGTAACCTCTACAGTCTGAACTCTGGGAACTGTGGGCTGGAACAGATACGCCGGTAGGTCCTGAGAATTCTAGGGCTGATCCTTACTCCTTCTTGTCCTGGTGAACTTCATGAATGGCAATTTCTCAGCAAGCTCTTTCTTCCTTGTTGATAATTCAAGGCCCTTCCTCAAGCTCTGTAATGAGGCAGACATCCAACCAGGTAAACAAGCAGTTTTCTCTCCCTGTTGAAGTTATCTCCTAACTTCACAAGTGATGCCTTGAGAGAGTAATGGTTTCCACTCTCTTTCCTTGGCTCTCTCTTCAAGAGCAATACATTGCCCAAAGGACATCTCTCCTCTCCCCCAGTCTCCCTATATGACCCTGGCAAATGATTATATGAAAGTCTCAGGCTCAGAAATAGCCCTTCTTTCTACTGAGATGTGGAAAATTTGGAAATGACATTATTTGGTAATGTTTGAGAACAGAAATAATGGGGATGCTATTCTGCTACAAAGGTAGTGATGCATCTAAACATTTTGAAAGTATGTCTTATGTCTTATTCATCTGACCCAAAGCATAATAACTTTAAAATGAAACATGGATTTAATTTTGTATTTAGATTGGACAGTGTCATCTAATTTTAAAATATTAATTAGGAACCTTCCAGGCATGTGCTAAATAAGAGTGATAAAGACCTAGGTTTTGTCCCCAGAGAAACTTTGTGTGTGCTTGTGTGTGTGTGGGTACACTTGTGTGCATGCACACACTTGTGTGAGAGACAGAGACAGAGTTAGCAGAGACTGAGGGAGCCACAGGAACAGAGTGTTAGCTAACATTAGTGCTATGACAAAGATAGCCACATTTATGTTACCATCTGGTAACACTGAGCTAATGGGTAGAGGAACCTACATCATTTAAAATAAAATTTGGGCAAGGTTGTGAACCTTCCTTCTAGTAAAAATAAAAGGTCAGTTCATTTGAAAATACCTTTAAATGGAGCGCTTTAAGACGTATATGTATGTTCTCTAAAATTCCTTCTGGCAAAATGGATCTATGTACTTTTGTTCCATTTTTTTGGGAGAAAAACCCAAAACAAAGGAAAATTTTTGATAAGTCAGAGGCTGTCTTTGATCTTCCCTAGGTTGGGATCTCACTGAAAATAGACCAATAATTCTCTACTTAGGTAACCCCAGAGCAGTCTTGGAAAAGTCTGAGTTTTCCAAATCAGAAGGGTAAACTGCACTGATGTCATTTTCTCATTCTTGAATGTGAAATTTAAAATTTATGCCATTTTTATTATACCAGCTAGAAAGTGAAATCTTTACTCTGTGGGTCTGCAAAAGCAACTTTTGAAGTCAGATGTATTTATCAACATACTCATTAGCGGCATTTTTTCTCCTACAGTTTGGAGAGAACTTGAAAACCAATACCAGTATGGTTTAGATACTCATAATTGTTTACACATGTTTCAGTAACAAAATATATTTGGGGGGGTTGGCACTTTACTTTTAGGATTTGGGACAGCTGGAAATTATTATCATTATGGTTTAAAATGTTCTAACTGGATAATGGTGTTAAAAAGAATACAACATTCTAGAATGCTTCCTCCTAACATAGACTACATATCATTTTATTAAACTGAGTTATTTAAATATGGATTGGCTGATGTCTAGCCAGTTACACATGAAGGTGTGTAAAGAAGTAGGTTCTGAAGCCAGGTGCAGTGGCGCATGCCTGTAATCCCAGCAGCTCAGGAGGTGGAGGCAGGAGGATCATAAGTTCGAGACCAGAGGCAGTCTGCGTAACTTAGCGAGACCCTGTCTCAAAAAGTAAGAAAATGGGCTGAGGGTGCAGCTCAGTGGTCCTGCACTTGCAAAGCATGCAGGAACCTCGCAGAGCATGCAGGTTCGAGGCCCTGGGTTCAACCCCCAGTACTGGAAAAAAAAAAAAAAGGTTCTCTTAAGAAGAATTACATAGAAAATGATTGTGGCTTATTATTACTAATATTATTTGTTGTACAGAGAAACTTTAAGGTCTAGACAATTAATATTTCACATACTTCAATGACAGATTCTAATTAAATCTTTAAGAAATGGGACATCTTTTTCAATCATGATAAGCATATCAAATACCTTGGAGAAATGTAAAAATTCTTTTCATATTTGCTTCTTCTTGTTCAAAAAAAGATGATTAATAAGGGATTCTGTGGCTCCCATAACCTGTTTTTTCTAAGCAGCTAGACTATGTTAAGAGCCAAGAGGAAGCAAAGTTCAAAGGAAATTCATCTAATATTTGAGATCTGGCTATGAAAGAGGGTAAGAGGCTGCTCATTGGCAGCATGTGGCCAGTTGGCAGGGAGGGCAGCATGCCAGACCAAGAGGTTATTGTGATCACAGATGGACTTAGCTTGGGAGGGCAGATGCCAGAGTCCCAGGCAGTACAGGCTATTTTGGGGGCTTTACACAAATCATTAGTTTTTCATTTGGTGCCAGGATTAACAGAGAGAAATGTATTTGTTTAGTTCCTAACAAAAATGGAAGCCCATAAGCAGCACTAGGACTTAATAATTACTTCTTATATGTTGATGCTATGACTTACAATTTCCTTTTAGAATTTTCCTTTTGTTGATCAGCTATTGCAGATTTGCGGATTACCAAAAGTCTTATCCTCATAGACATCACACTCAATGAGGGTTTTTAAGCCATGATTTATAACTGCCTGTAAATATACTGCATTCCTTTTATCAATTTTTTAATATATATTTTTTTATTCCTGCAGCTATACCACTGTGGTGCTAGATCCTGTCAGATCTCTGAAGCTAAGCAGGGTCGGACCTGTTTAGTACTTGGATGGGAAACCTCCTGGGAACATCAGGTGATATAGGCTTGAGAGAAAGACCTGGCAGCCCACTCACCACCACTCCGTCCCACCTCACCCCCAAAAAAACCAATCAGCCATTGAAAACGCTATTGACTCAACGGCCCCTAACAACAAACAACATATTTAGTGATATCAAGACAATGCCACCAAGGCTTAACAAATAAAGGAACAGAGTAGCCAGGTGCATATCCTAAAGAGAACTAGGGACCCTTTTTAGTCAAGGAATGCAGTCAGCAAATTTTCAATCCATCATCATTTTATAAATTTAGAATTGTTATTTCTGTATGGTGAGTTTCTTATGGGTATGGAACGGCTGCATGAGCTCAGGAAACATGTCTACATCTGCATTCATCAGCCTTCTATATAAGGCACAACTACAAAATGTCCTACTATTTCATATGTGACCCATGAGTTTTCCACCTTCCTTCACCACTGATGAGCAAGGAATCTTAGTAAGTTAATGTGGAAATTATTGAGCTTACTTATTTGCCAGGTGGGCTGTTTCACATCAACAATCCCTTTAGGTCAAATGTTTAGTGAGATGTTAACACAAGACTCCAACAGCCTCTGAGCAGAATTGCTGGCCAAAATGCTATTGGTCAGTCCTACAGCTAGACACGCCCACACTACACACACCCTCTACTCCCATCTTCCCATTAACAGCTTTGACCACTCCAGCCCATCCCTCATGAGTAACTGTTGCAGGTTTCCCTGGAGAGTTTGGCTCTGTACTCATGGGCTTCCCAAGGTGTTAATAATATCCTATATTAGGTGAGTTTTGAAGGTTCTCTATATCTGAACTTTATTTGTAATTTTGCTTATATATAATGATAAAATATAAAAAAGAGAAAAAGAAGAAAACACATTTTCTTCTATAGAAAAAATAACTGACTATAAGTTTCAAACACTAACCCTTCAAATTAATTCTTTGGATCAAAGCTTTTGTTTTTGAAAACATATATTTACTTTAATGATCTTGTTTTAGGTCCTTTCCATTTCCTAGTAGCCAAAAGAATAGTTTCTAAGTAGCAGAGCTCTGGAAGGAAGCTCTGCTGGAAGGAGTCAAAAATGGACTCTGTTCACAAGTTACATGACCTCGGCAAATTCTCTGCACCCACTTTTCTCTATCTTTAAAATGGGAATTATGAAACTGTATACTTTGGGTTTTATTTTGAGAACTGAGTTAATACATATATGGCTATTATACTAGCACCTGGAACATAATAAGTGCTAAATAAATATTAAGTACTATGCATTATAAATATTCTCAAGGAGTACAAATCTCTGATCTCTGAGGGTATATTAGCATTTGGGAAACATCAAAAGTCATTTGGGAAAAAAGTTCTGATTTTAAAAAGTGGGAAGAATGTTGAAGTGTTGATTAAAATTATAAAGTGAATATATAGAATGAGACTTGTTTCTTTATTTAGGTTATTATTAGATTTAAATAAATTTATGGGCTTTTGAAATGACAGTTTTAAAATGCCAGAACTTTTTAAGAGATTATACATACAAATTTTAAATTACCTTATGCTTGTACCTTGTGTCTGAAAAATCACAGGTTACATCTTTGTCTTCTGTTGCTTATTTATAAAATAGCACAGACAACATTGATTTCATCACCCATAACAGAATCTAAGGGATAATATCTGTGAAGGATGTTCCTGGTTTTAGCAAAGAAACTCTTTCCCTCTTTTGTTAAATAACTCTCAAATTCTTAGTCTTTCAGCTGAGATTACTAATGAGATGACACACCAAGTTAATCATGCAACTGTCAAAATTAAAACACATTTTCAAGGCAAAACTTACATTCAATTCTGGAATTTCATTATTTTTGCTGCAAAATTTATCATGCAATTTAGTACACATAGTTTATTTTGCAAATCCCTTTATTTTGGCAAGCCCCTTTTGTTGTTGGGTGCGCTGGAGTCTTCGCCTAGTGAAATTATTGATATTACTTATATACAAGGTGAGGTGCTGCGCATCAACAATCCCCTTAAGTAAAATGTTTAGTGAGATATCTTACATCTTAGTAAGCCTAAATTTCAATGTAAGCAAATTGAAAATTTCTAATATAGTTTACTATGGTAAAATAGGAAAAAATATGTTTTAAACTTTTCCCTTGTACTTATCTCAAGACATACTTTATTTACTTATCTTTTAAAATATATATTTAAATTTGTGAACTCTTCCTGTGCCCAGGGCCACTGGTGTAGAGAACTGTTCTGCTTGGAGGAGGGAGGTCAGTTGTAGTAGTTTAAACTGAGTCTTACCTAACAAAGGGACTTGGGTAAAGAAGGCAAATTGTTGCTGTTAGGTGCCATCAAGTCAGGTCTGACTCATAGAGGCCCTCATACGGTGTTCAATGGCTGATGTTTCAAGATTGGTTTGAGAGTGGATTGCCAGGTCCTTCTCCTGTTTTTGTGGTGGTGGGGATAGAACCCAAGTCCTCAGAGAGTGCAGCGTGGCACATTACCAACTGAACTAAAACCCTGCCTCATGACAGAAAAACTAGCAGCAATTTAAAAAGAATTTAAATATGTCAGACAGTAAAGTGTTTCAATTCTGTCTTCAGGGAGGCATATGCCAAACCAGCCTATAGTTCTGTGATTGGTGAAGCCATCTGCAATAACTACTCCATTCTCCATTCTTGTTCCTATGACGCATACCAATTCAAAGAGATGTCATAGTCAAATGAATGTGAAAATTTTCTCAGCATTACCTAATAGAAATATTTGGCCAAATTTGCTTTGAACGAAAACAATTTGTTAACAGCCTGCTGAAAGAAAGTTCCCAAAATAGATTATTAACTTTCTTGTTTTCAGGGGCACCATTATCTAAAACACATGACCCCTCTCTGAGGATGTGAGAGGAAGAAAACAATGGTCAGGTAGCTCCTTATAAATATTTATTTTTAAGGCAAATATTAAATTTGGTGGAATTTTCTTTTAAGAAATGTAACAATTGTTAATCTCTGTGTTAACAATGAGCATTAAAAGACCACATACACAATTCTGAAATGATACATTGTTGCTATGTTGTTATATAGATACTAATGTCTTTATTATAGATATAAATGTCTTATATTGTAGATTTTTTGTGTTATAACATGTAATATATTATACACATATTATAGACATATATAGAAGTAACTGTTGTTATATAGATATTAAAGTCTTTCTCAGAACCACGAATGAAACAATGTATATAGACAGCAAAGTTCCTGGAACAAAGTTGATGCTCAATCAATTGAATTGTAATTATGGATGTTTAAACAGAAATGAAAATGTTCTCATTATGTTGGTCACTTCTGGTATATTCTGCTTTGGACTGTAAGTTACTGGGATAGAAAATTTTACCTGCTGCTTTTTCAACCATTGAAAACTCTGTAAGTGTCACTAAGAGTCAAACCTGACCCCCTGGCACCTAAAAACAACAACAAAATAATATATGCCTGCAGCCACAGCCCCCTGTTGTCCGATCTCGTCAGATCTCAGCATCTAAGCAGAGTGAAGCCTGGCTAGTACTTGGATGGGAGACTGCCTGGGAATACCAGGTTCTATAGGCTTGGGAGAAGGACCTGGCAATACACTCCCAAAAAACAATCAGCCATTGAAAACCCTATGAATGGCAAAGAAACACTGACAATAGTGCTGAGATGGCACAGTGTCAGTGTTTCATCTGTTGTACACTGGGTCGCTATTAGTCAGACATGACTCCATGGAACCTAACAACAACCACAAAATAGTGTACGTCGCTGGGCATTTATGTCATCTTTTGTGTTCAGGGGTCAAATTACTCATCAGATGTTCTAAAAGGTATCTTGCTTCCTCCAAATGGTTAAGAACTTCTGCCAAGAGTAATCATTTTCTTTAGTCTGCAGGGTGCCAAACATTGTTTAAAGTGTCTGTTTTCGAATAAATAATATTCTAGAGTTGATTTGATTGTGGGAGGAGGACTTATAAAAATGCCCACCCTAGCACCCACGTTCTCACCATTGTCTATCTCCTGGTGTAAACCTTGGCTAGGGTTAGGTTGGGCTTGAGAAATAAGGAAGACAGTGGAGAATGAAAGGTAAGAAAGCTGGGGACTCTTTCAAGCAATTAAAACCAACAAAGAAAAGATATTAGGGCTTGAATTTATCAAAGAGACATGTCTTCTCTGCTTCTCTGTTAGGCACAGCCTTATTCAAAGTTGTAAATGTCACATTTGAAATTCATTTACTCTAGCAGACCTTTTAAACAACAAACAAAGAAAAATCTCTAAAGGCTCTTTTCTAATTCCCTGTCCTTCAGAAATCAGCACATTAATTCTTAGAATGTCAAAATATAACCTTCAAGCAAAAAATGAGGGGATATTACAGAAATTTGTATTCAGAGACACTTATTTGAATGCTATTGGAAGTCAGGAAGACTCAATTCTCTTCCATGTTTTACTGGCTCTTGTGTTAATGGTAGTAACAGTTTGCTTCTTTTAGTTAAAGGAAGGAGATATGGCTTGGAGAAACATGCAGAACAGATTTGCTGAACAAAAATTTTCATTTACGCTGAGCACCATGGCACACACCTGTAATCCCACTTCCTTGGGACGTTGAGGCAGGAGGATAACGAGTTTGAGGCTGGAGGCAGCCTGTGCAACTTAGCAAGACACTATCTCAAAATAAAAAATGAAAAAAAGGAGGGGGGGCAAGGGTGCAGCTCAGTGGTAGAGGAGCACTTGCCTAGCATGAGTGAGGCCCTGGGTTCAACCCCCTAGTAACACCAAAAATAAAAATGTTTTTACTTAAATAGTTACTAAATTTAATTACGGGCTGGGATTTAGCTCAGTGGGTAGAGCGCTGCGCTGCAGTCTCTGAGGTCCTGAGTTCAATTCCCAGCACCGCAAAAATGGGAGAAGGACCTGGCAATCCACTCCCGAGGCAATCCCGAAACAGTCAGCCATTGAAAACCCTATGAGGGTCGCTATGAGTCGGATACCGACTCGACGGCACCTAACAACAACAACAAGCTTAATTACACTAACTCATGAGGTGTTAAACATCATTCTTTCCCTAACATAAAAAAATCATTTATACAATCTAAAATAGATCATGAATTAAGGAACATAATCCCGCTATCTTTGCTTACTTTTTAAGAAAACTGAATGCCAAATGAAGATTCCTATGCCTTGGGTGTATGTAATTTCTTCTTGACCACTGAGAAGGCATACACAAATCAAAATGTTGGGCAACAGACTGCTCATAAAAATAGCATTTCTCTTTCCTTGGCACTATGTGGACATTTGAAGAAAGCTGGCAAAGGATCACTCTATCTATGTATGCAGAACCTGCAATGCTTGGAAACATCAAGTGTTTAACCCAAGGGTGCTTAAAAAGACTTGAAATAATGCATACAGCCTGGGTCACTGACAATGAAATGGATGTTGTCACTATAGATCCTTAAGAGTGAAGTGGAAGAGGGGGACCAACTTTTCTATTCAGTATAGTAAGCACAGAGCCCATGACACACAATACTTTTAGGCAGCCATAAAAATGTTTGAATATCTGAGCATGTTTAAATAGGCTAGGCTAATCTATGATGTCTGACAGGTGGTTGTTGTTGTTGTTAGGTGCTGTTGAGTCTGGTTCAACTCTTAGTGACCCTATGTCAAACAGAATGAAAGACTCTTGACACTGTGCCATGCCTGGCACTATGTCAGTGCTTCTCTACTATTTATAGGGTTTTTAATGGCTGATTGTTTCAGGTTTGCTTTGGGAGTGTATTGCTGCGTCCTTCTCCCATTTTTGCAGTGCTAGTGATTGAACCCAGGGCCTTAGAGAGTGCAGAGCAGCACTCTACCAACTAAGATAAATTCCAGCCTATCTGACAGGTTAGGTATGAAATGAATATCAACTTAGGATATTTTCAGTGTATGGAAAGTTTAAGAAGATGCAACCTCACTCTAATTGGAGGAACATATATACTCAGATCCCTCCTTTGCCACTAATCTATCTGTCACATAAAAAGCTTGGGCAAGGTTTCTAACCTTTCTAAAGCCTTGTTGTTGTTGTTAGGTGCCATCGAGTTGGTATCTGACTCATAGTCACCCTGCATACAACAGACAAAACATTATTGTCAGTGCTTCTCTGCTGTTCATAGGGTTTTTCAATGGCAGATTGAGTTTTGGGAGTGGGTTGCTGGGTCCTTCTCCCAATTCTAAAGCCTTAGCCTCTCCATATGTTAAAAAAGGGAGTGATGATAAAAATAAAATCACCAATATTCAGGGCTGTGGTGGACATTAAATAATTCTGGAAAATAAGTGCTGAAGTTAATGTTTAGCACATAATAAATGTCCTAGAAATGTTGTATCACTACACCTACTGCTGCTCTTGCTGCCATTGTCTTCCCCTACACAGGGGTCCCAACGTCTAGGCCATAGATTAGGGAATTGGTATGAGCAGCAGGCAAACGAGTGAAGCTTCATCTGTATTTACACAATAAATGTAATGTGCTTGAATCATCCTGGGACCTCCACCCTCCTCATCTATGGAAAAATTGTCTTCCACAAAACCAGTTCCTAGTGTCAAAAAGGTTGGGGACAGCTACCCTTCAACACACAGCATATTTCAAAGAACAAAATGTCTTAAAGATACTTTAATGGATATTACAACTTTGTAAAAGAACAGGTTTTTATTAAACAATTATGGACAAATATACTTCTTTTTTCTTATTATGAATATTTGCTAAGATATTAAGGAATTATTAATTTGAGCTATTTTATAATACACCTCTGTGGTGTTGGGAGAGTATAAAATGAATGAGAGACATATAAAGCGTTTCTAAATACTATAATTGGAGTCACTCACATACCATTTAATAAATCAGAATCTAAATGGCTAATTATTTTTTTAAATAAAGCAGCAAATGCCAGTTTCAAATATATAGCTAAATGCTGGAGAGACCTTTCTGAAAAAATACTAATTTTCTGTTTTGGTATTTTTCCTTTGTGAGTTTTAATCCATTCTTTAAATGAAACCCAGTTCTGGAAAATAGATTCACAAAACATAGCCTTGTAGGATTCTGCTAGATGACCTTTCTATAGATATTATTTATGGCTTTATTCTGGAACAACACTTTGGGGACAAAATGTATACAAGAACATAGATCATCTGTACAAATCAACTTCTGTGGATGTTATATTGTGATCCATGTCAATTTTTTTTTCATTTGGAAAGAGGTATTAAAAGAAATATTTCTCTGTACATATTTTGATTTCCTTAGAACATAAATATATTTTATTAATTCCTAAACATCACATTTCCCAGCCCCAATAAACAGTTTATTTATTACTTTCTAAATCTTTCTTCTTAATATAAAAACATGTATTTATGGATAAATCAAAATGAAATGATAGTCTATGTATATTATATGGTCTTTTTATGTTTCATTAAGAACATGCTTTCTATAATTGGATTCATATTTGTGGTTGTAATAATTACATTAGGCAGAAAAGATGGCTGATTAATGAGTAGAATGAACTGTCAGAATAGTATCACTGACTAGGAATGATTAAAATGCAAGGATAGAAAAAAGATAAGAATGTTTCTCCAACACACAATATTGAAAGATTACCTTTAAATTATTCACAGTTCTAATCAATGCACAGGAGTAGAAAAGTAAGAACTCTTATTGATCTAAATCAGTAGTTCCCAACAGGGATTGACCTTGCTCCTCAGGGGACATTGGCAAAAACTGGAGACATATTTGGTTATCAAAACTTGAGGAAGAAGTCTGCCATAAGAATTTAGTGGATAAGACCAGGGATACTGCTAAACACCCCACAATATACAGGACATTGCCTAAAACAAAGAATTACCAGCTCCAAAGGTCAATAGTGCTGAGGTTGAGACATTTGTTCCCAATCTAGTTATTTATACCATGATGTGAATTAACTCTTTCTCCCTTACTAATAAGAACTAAAGTAAGTTGCTTCTGTGGATGCCATATACAATTGGCAATTGGCATAATAATAATTGGAATATAGGTATTAAATAAATTTGAATGATTATGGCTAAGTAGATACTTAATGATGTTTAAAATATGAGATATAAAATGTCTAATACATTAATTAAATTATCTTATTATTTACCAAAGCCTGCAGCCGTAGCACCATGGTGCCCCATTCTGTCAGACCTCGGAAGCTAAGCAGGATCTAGCCTGGTTAGTAGTTGGATGAGAGACCGCCTGGGAACACCAGATACTGTAGTCTTGGAAATAGGACCCAGAAACCACTCCCAAAAATCAATCCACCATTGAAAACCCTATGAATAGCAGAGAAACACTGACAATAGTGTTTCACCTATTGTACATAGGGTTGCTATGAGTCAGACACCGACTTGAGGGCACCTGACAACAACAACAACATTATTTATCAAAATGCCATAGTAACTGAGTTTTAACTGAATGGCACGTTTTATATTTGCTTTTTATTCTACAATGGCCTTGTGGTGAAATGAAAAAGGAAATAGTTGATGCCCAGAAGGTAAGAGAATGGGAGGAGAAATTAGGAGGCTTGATTGATCATAAATTAAATTCTTCATTTGAAGATGAACTGCTTTCTGTGCTTGCTATACTCTGAATGACCCCCCTCCCCAAAATTCATGTGTGGAAACTTAATCCTCATTGGAGTAGTATTAGGAGATGGCACATTTAGGGATGTGACTGTCACAAGGACAGAGCCCCTGTGAATGTATTAGGGCCTGATGAGAGGGGTGGAGGGAATGAGCTGAGGACCATTTTTTGCTCTTGCCCTTACCCCATGCAAAAACACAGAATGTTCCCTTTTTTCCCTTTTCTCCTCTTCCATCAAGTAAAGACATATGCAAAAGGCCTCAGTAGACACTAAGCATCAGGACCTTGATCTTGGACTTCCCAGCCTCCAGAACTGTCAGAAGTCATTTCTATTCTTTATAAGTTACCCAATTTCAAGTAAATGCACTAAGACAATGTTTATTTAGAGTCTATTGAATGAAAATCTAACTTGAAATGAAAGGAGAAATTATAATGTTTCCTTTTCACCAATAAATAAAATATGATTAAGGTTTAATTTCTTTCCTTTTAGATTTGGGGGAATCAAACAAAACAGCCTATCATTTGATCTGCAGTAGTTCAAGTCTGCACTTTAGCCCTAAGACTACAGTGAGGGCATGACAATTGGTGAAGGAAAAGAACAGCTTGGAAAACCAAAAGTTTTTAACTGTCATGAAATATATGTGCTTCATTATTAGCTTAATTTGGAAATGTTCAAATACCTGAGAATTGATGGGAGATTAGAAATTTTATCCTTCACTCTTTCTCTGTATTAGAACCTTTGTCAGGTTGTCAATCTGCAGTGAATCCTAAAGATCCTAATGAGATTAAACATAAAAAAGTAAGGGGAAGGCCTCTGGATTAGAATTTTAGCTGCAGCCTAAGGTAAGAAAATCCTTCCTGTACTGTTGATTTTTCCTATTCAGGAGGGTATTTGTGCCTAGCTAAGTGTCTAAAGCAATCTATATTATTCATGCCACCTATTGCTGTTCATTCTTTTGACAGTTTCCAAAAGAAGGGCTAAAAAATACTAGTGCTTATAAGACAATTTTCCATGTTATAAAATATAGTACTTAATGTAGGACCACACATAAACTTTAAATTAAGACCTTCTGGAAAGAATTTTTATAAAAGATTCAAATACTTTTCTGCAATCATCTGTAAGATTCATCCCACAAGAATTTTCTAATATTTGTCTTCATATTATAGTAACAAATTTCTAATATAATCTATTCTCTAAGGTAATTGCATGGTAATTAACTTATTTCTGATCAATATAATATTTGAGAAGGGAAAAATCTTAGACTATAACTATGCATACTTTCCTACTCACATTTTTTCTTTATTGAAATAAAGTTTATATGCAAATATATCCAAATATTACATGAATATTTTCTGTATTACATAGTTCCTATACAGTAAGTTGCATTAATACTAAGTGCACAGCCAATTACTTTTTATATAACTATACTCCACCTGGTTAGATATGTAACCATCACCCAGATCAAGATGTAGGACATTTACCCAAAAAGTTCCTTTGTGCTTAAAGGTACCCATACCTTTGAGATAACCACTATTCTAATTTATTATCATAGATTAGGTTTGCCTGTCTATAAACTTCATATAAATGAAATACAGTATGTCTTTACATGTCTGGCTTCTTTTTATTAACACAAAGTTTTGAAGATTTTTCCATTTTTCATTTATTTTTAAATGTCTCAAAAGTATTATATTGTATTCATCTCTTTTCTTATTGAATTGTTTACAGCTATTCCAGGTATTACAAATAAAATTGACATGAAGGTTTTTGGCATATGTCTGTTGATGGACATACAACTTCATTTATCTTGAAAGTATAGGTAGATTGTATTATAATCCTATGAGATATATGTAGTAACTATAGACAAAGTTTCCCAAAATAATCAAACATTTTATAGTCCAAAGAGTGCTGTATGAAAGAAAAATTCCCCCCAGCAAAAAAAAAAAAAAAAAAAAAAAAAAAAAAAAAAAAAAAAAAAGAGAGAGAAGAACATTTAGTTTGGAAATAATTATATATGCACAAAAATGCACACATACTTACACAAAAGCACAGCTTTTCTAGGTTTTTGTTCCTTGTCTTAGCATTTTTGGCATGGGTCTCTTATTAGTTTTCTAATTCAGAAAAAGGACTGGGATGTAGCAAGCCAAATAAAGCAAATTGAAAAATGGAAAGCTAAAGAGAACATATTGTGGATTTTTCTTCAAATGGTAGCCCAGTGTTTTATCAACAAAACAAATATTAACATGTATTCCATTAAAGTGACATGAAACAAGCATGGAAATGCAGCATGCATTCCTCTCCTTTTGAAGGACCTGAAATCAGTATATTAAAGGTTCAGAGAAGTACTATTGTTTAAAAGAGAACATAATTAACTTTCTTTAATCCCTTACTATATAACTATTGGTTTATGAAGTCTACCTCTTAAAAAGTATACTATTAATATCTTTAGAAATAATCTTTTTGTCTTGCTTTACACAAATGTTTAGGCCAATGAGAAGTTCTCTTTGATTTAGTGATAATTCATAAATTAGAGATATGTATTCCTTTGGAAAATAAAAATCTCAGGGATAGGTACCCTTATGAAATGGTATTAAGATCTTGGGAATAGATGAGATCATTTTGGGTATGAGGGAGGGGAAGTATTACTGTTTCTGGCCATTAAATAAAAATACAAACAAATGTGGTGTCCCTATTATTCATTGAGGGTCAGCAGCCAGACATAGCTCTTTAATCTTCTGTACTTCAAAGCTCCAGGAGCATATATATCATTTTGTACCAATTACTACTTCCCTGGAATCATTTGTAGTGAGGATGTTTGTATTAAGTGAAGAAATGTAAATGATTATACATAGAATCAACTCCCTCTACCCCAAAATGGCAAAAGTAGAGGAGAAGGCTATCAAACAGGGCAAAGACTCAGGGTAACAGTTATCCTCCTCCAAAACCAACATAGCTACAAAATAGTACATATTGCTCAAGGGAGGAACTACAAACTTGAGAAGTGATGAAGGTCTGAGGAGTGAATGAGAAATATATATATATATATATATATATGCACAAGAAAATCTAATTTATTCAGTATCCCATCTGTTTAAAAAGTTCCATAAGTTTTCCTCTCATTTTAAAAAATAAATTCCATTGAATCTAGTTTAAAATTTCAAAAGTAGATCCAAGAACAAATCCAAGAAAAACAGCATAATTTAAAGGAAAAATGTGAAACCAATTTCATAACTAAGTGTTAGACTTTTTTTAAAAAAATAGTAACCATGATAAATCCACTGAACACAATGAGTTCAGGGAGCAGCCACCAAAAAAAAAAATTAAAAAAATTAAAAATAAAAAAACAAAAACCTTACAATGAAGTGCCTCACTGCCTGGGGCTCTTGCTTTTTTGCAAAGACCTCAGTTTAGATTTAAGAGCATATGGTTTCTTGTAACAATTTTCATTTGGCTTTTTTCACCTGGGTTAACAAATCATTCCCAATTCAATTCAAGTGCAAATGTAAAATTCACTTACCTGCACAAAACCACATGCTGTGAAGTCCTCAAACAAGGGCAGACTTGGGCGGTCCTCTCTATAGATGGTGAGTTTGTATGTGGTCAGGGTCTCACCCTCTGATGGGGATTGATCCACCACAAGCACTGAGATTTTGTTCACTCCTAATCCCAGAGGGTAGTTGGCAAAGCTGGAATGGGGGTAGGGGATAGAGTGAGAATATGAATAGAGGACATTTATTCAGCCCAAACTGATTCAGCCACCAACATTTATTAAATGCCTACTATTTGCATAAACAACGGGCTCAAACATACAAAGATCAGGTGCACAGCACAGTGTTAGGGAGTGTTTGTTCTGCTGTAAGGGGATTGCTATGAGTCAGATCGGACTCAATGGCACCTACCAACCTTTGCATAAAAAATCTGTACAATTTCACAAGGAACCTAAAATACGGAAAACAATTATCTTGGTGTTGTAGTAGTTTGCTGTGCTTTGCCAAGCGTCATCTTGCAGAGCAACTCATGTCCTCTATCAATTACAGGGAAGCAAACTAATATTTTTTAACCCCTTTTCAGGGCCATACATTATCCCATTTAATCCAGTAACTCAATACAAAAACTCTGGTGATCCCTATTTTAAATATAGAGCCATTACATAGAACTGGTAAACAAATTGTTCAAAATTACATGGTAGAGCAAAGGTTGGGGCTCAGACTCTTGTGACCTGAATCCTCTTTTCTTCCTACTAGACTCTTGGCTGTCAAGGATGCTAAGTACATTTCTTTCCCTACACCATGGAACTGTGGGTATTTTTCTCACTGTGGACATAGCATGTAATAAGGTTCTATCTTCTCTTTAGAAGTACAGATAAAAGAACTGGTGACTTTCAAAAGTGTCTATAGAGAAAAATCCCTGCAAGATTGGAAAATTAGTGGTACTATGTATGTCCACAAAATGTCACCATTGTGTTTAGGTAATGAACCCCTGACTATTCAAAGACTGGAGAAGTTAGTTTGGGGTAGAAGAAGGTTACTGTTCAGAACGATGGACTCTAACAACCTGAAAACAGGAAGATGACAAGAAACAAAGATTTTTTTTTCCTTAATGGTTCTTCCTAACATTTTATATAATAAGGTCCTTTATTATCACAACATTGTTACAAAGATTAGTTACAGATGGTAAATAGATCAGTTCAGGACCAACGTGCAACCCTGGCAATCTCTCCAAATGATCTGGTAGCTCAGCTTTCCTGTAACACTTTTAAAAGTTGAATCAAATGTTTGCTTCCCAGTGAGATGTCTCAGCTCAGCCCCAGCTCGCAGCCCCATACCTTGGCCCTGTCCGCTCATGCAGGTGCACCTCGCAGTGACACTTAGAAGTCTCCGCTCCGATTGTCACGGTTACCACATCAAATGGCACTTCAGAGTAATAGTCTTTGATTTTTGGATTAAATTCAGGATTTAATTCCAAATGTGGATGGGTGAAGATCTGCTTGATAATACATAGTGTGTCTTTATCTGCTCAAAATAAACAAAAAGAATGACAAAGACAACTGTGAAATGGATAGATATTTTAAAATCAGGTATAATTAAGTTGTTTCCCCTCTAATTCCTTTGAACAATTTCAGGGATCCCTGCTAATTGTCCATTCAGCACCCTGGTCATAGTTGATTTGTAGTTTCAGCTGGATTTTCAATTTGCCAAATATTATAGGACTTCCACATAGCAGTTGTTGATTTAGTTGGTGTTATATAGTTGGTATTTTTTGCTCAGCCCTTGAAAGTTTCTAGACACTGAAGGTGGGGAAATGTGTCTTCTGTGGGTTAATAACATTTTCATGATATCTATGGCATATATCAAGCAACTGTGTAAACAAGGGCAATGGCTCTGTGGGGTGGTGACAGAAGGCAACCAGCAGGCATTGAGGAAAACTTAATGGGAAGTGTCATTAAACTGCCATTAGGTTGACATAGGAGTTTATAGCCAGGAGGATGGAGCAAAGAATGTGAACTCCAGTATTTTACCAAATGCTCAGACATAAACATTGACAAGGGCATCCTGAAACTCTTCCTGTCCCGGACCAGCTCAACATGGGAAAATGTCATGAAGTATAAGAAAACCCTATATTCTGCTCAATCCTGTTCTAGGATCTAGAATTGCTTCATTCCATTGCTTTTAAGATATTAACGAAAATTTTATCTGGTAGCTCATTTTTGACAGCAATGTATTGATGAGAAAAAAAAAAAGAAAATAGGTTTAGTGGTACATATGCCACTGTTAAATTATATTCAATGTTAATGTCTAAAATGAACAAATTACCCAATAGCCTAGTAAAATGTTTTTCAAAGAGATATCTATAAGTATATTGCTTCATTAATTCTTTTCAATGACCAACAAAATTCCTACAAAGATATAGAAAACTACACAGAAATCAGCTAAATGAAATCCTTGCTTTGCTTTTGCATAAAATGTTCAGTGATGTTTAACAATACAGCAACACAAAAGGCAACAGAATTTACTGCAGGAAGTGATAAAACTGAACTTAGACAAAGGAGATTATATTGTTAATAGTTATCTCTTTCCCTATATGGCTCTCACTAGGACTTTTCTAAAATTAAATTTGTTGATTTGTATCCAATTTTTAGTTGTTTCTGGTTACTACCAGAGTTAAATTCAAGCTCATGAGAAGCATTTCAGAAGCCTTGCCTTGTCTTAGTCTCCATTTGTCTTTCCCATTATGTCCTGGACTTTCTGCTTCCTCAAGATGAAAACAATGTGTGTGTGTGTGTGTGTGTGTGTGTGTGTGTGTGTGTGTGTGCACGCGCGCGCACCTGCAGTACTGGGGGGTTGAACCCAGGACCTTGCCCAGGCTAGGGAAGTACCTTACCACTGAGCTGTACTCTCAGATCATATATATATATATATATATATATATGACCATATATATACATATTGTTGTTGTTAGGTGCCGTCGAGTCGTGTCCAAATCATAGTGACCCTCATAGAGTTTTCAATGGCTGACTGTTTCGGGATTGCCTAGGGAGTAGATTGCCAGGTCCTTTTCCCATTTTTGCAGTGCTGGGAATTGAACTCGGTACCTCAGAGATTGCAGTGCAGCACTCTACCAACTGAGCTAAATCCCAGCCCATATATATATATATATATATATATATATATATATATATATATATATATATATATATATAGAGAGAGAGAGAGAGAGAGAGAGAGAGAGAGAGAGATAGGGTCTCCTTAAATTGCACAGGGTGCCTCTGGCCTCACACTCTCAATCCTCCTGACTCAGCCTCCTGAGTAGTGGGGATAAGAGGCATGCACCATGGTGCCTAGCCGAGACATGGAGACACAACACTAAATGGCATGCAGTAGATTCCACCAGCCATATGAGTGTTTTGGCCTAGTCCTGAGGACTAGATCTCAGAAAAGCTGCCATCACACATGAAAACAATTAAAATGAATAAACCTATGCATCTCTGTCTCCACTCTATTGTTTTTCTCAGCCTGTGGGAAAGGAAACCATTGAAGTACAAATTAAGAACAATAACAGTGTAATAAATATATAGTTTCATTTTATAGAAAAGTCAATAAAAATAAACAATTAGTCAATTCTGTTGAATAATTCAGAGAACTGGGTAAGCCACTTGTTTAATTTTATTTTGCAAATAAAAAATTCACTAAAGATTTTTATTTGGCTGATACATGTAGGTAGATTACATCTGCAATTTTAATAATCATACCAGCTCTTGAAATTTTCCTATAAAAAATAAGAAAAAATATCATGAGGACAGACTGTATAATTAGAACTCTTACTGAAAACGATTGTCATTTTTAATTCAAATTCAACCACTTATTCATAACGCATTCTTTTTTTTTAATCAAAAATTTTCCCCCAGCATATTCTATGTTCAAGGGACTGAGATAAGCACAGTAAAAATAGGATGTTATTCATAAGATTTGATTCAAATGGACACTGTGAACCCAACAAAACACTAAACAAACTGGACTTGGGATATGCACTGTGGTTTGGAGAGACCCATTGCCTAGGCACACGGGGAATGTAAATCTATGCTTTTATATATGCTTGGAACTAGTTAAACGAATAACAAAATAGTAGGTTGTTTTCTCAAAATGAAATATAGAAGTTGTACTTTAACTTAGTAGGAGATATTTTTATTTTCTTTTTATTTACTTATTTATTTAATTTTGAGACAGGATCTCTCTATGTAGCCCAGGCTGCCATTTAACTCACAACCCTCCTGCCTCAGCTTCCCATGTACTGGAAATATAGGTATCCAACCCACTTTGTTAGGGATATATTTTTATAAGGATTTAGTCAGAGTTAATTTCCCTGTAGTTTATACTTTTTACATAACTTTTATGTTTCACTTAAACAGTCACAGTTTTCAGTGAGACTTGCACTCTTATAAATTGAACCTCAGCCCTACATGACATGAAATATATGTGTAATTATTTTTTTAAGCAAGATTTTAGCAAGTGCGTATTTTTGATTTCTTCAGAAACCCTCTATTTCTGGCTTGCATGCTCTATCGCAGACCCATACTTGAAAGTTGATTTAGCTGTGACATCATCTTCAACTGAATCATCAGGGTTGCTGCCTACAAACACCTGGTGTTTCCTTGGCATCTTTTCCAGCCCAGTCTCAACTTGTCTCGGTCTAGTTTTACCTTAAATCTATGGAGAACTCAGCATGAGAAATGGTGGTAGCAGGCTGATTAACCTATTTGGCAAGTATACATGGGAAAGCTGTTTGAAGTTTTAGTTTCTTTTAATGGATTTCTTTTAACCACAGAATTTTATTGCTCTCCTGAAGAATAATCATAACTCATATTTAACACAAGAACAGCCTAGGCTCTTAAAGATAATCCCACCTGTTCTGAGGCATCATCAAGTGTTTTCTTAATCTTATATCATACCACAAAAGTAAGATTAATTATGAAGATCCAGGTAGGACTAGGTTTCATCAATAGTAAAAATGAACAAAGTTGAAGAGCCTATCTAACGTGTTCACCTCATCTGCATCACATTATCTAGGCACTGAAAAAATTAAGATCACCCAGTGCAATCCTTTCATTTCACAAATGAGCAGACAGCAACTCAAATAAGTAACATGGCTTTTCCATGCTGAATCTAGCCCATGGGCTGTCACGGAGTAGATGTTCAACAAATGTTCATTCTACTATTGCTCCTAGTTTTCTCACTGGACTTTTCCCCAACATAATCTAGATGGTGGTTTCCAGGAGAATGGAGCAGCATGTGTTTTTGTATGTGTCATAGATTGGGCAGTAAGTGCAGGGAAGGAACAAGATACATAATACCTGTCAGTAATTCTTTATTTACAATGCAATTAGATGCATTTGTTGATTTTATTAAACTAGTATATTACTTCTCAATCTAGCATATTCCAGTGATCATGTTAAAACATCGTGAATGAATTAATTTGCATTTTAGAAGATAATAAATTAGATTTCATTAAATTAGAAGACTTCTAATTATAACAAATTAAACTTAAATCCATACATTTTATTTTTTTCAACTTTAACTTATACCGGAATTGATTTTTTATTGTGAAAGTGAACATTTTAGCAAAAAATTCAGACCCCAATAGTTATGGATATAGATATATTTTAAAATACATACATTGTCAAAAATAAACCTACTATGTAGACTCTTACTTTTGCACCATATGTTATAAGATGTTAAGAAAATTCAGGAGCTTTGAATAAAAAATCTGGGTTCAGCTTCATTATCTTGTTCAGACATTTAATAGTTCTACTGCCTTGAAAGTCAGTTAGACTCTCTAGGAAGATATATTTGTAAGACCATGGCAGTAGTATTGACTAGATAGAGAAAATTATTTTTAAATGTAAAGTTTATAGAAACTTAAAAGGTATATATTTTCTTTATTATGCCTTGGCAAAACAGTCATGAATTTTAAGAAAAGAAATTGAAAATTGGCTTAAAAACTCTCAACTGTCAGAAAGAAAATTCTATTCAAGTACTCTCCATCATAACAAACACCTGGCAGGAAAGAGCACTGAGTGTGACCCCTAAAGATCAATGTCTAAGGCTGCTGAGCCAAAGTCTTTCTCTAATATAAAAAAGTCTAAGAACACTTTGGGCCTCTCCAAATGAGTTTGGGAGTCACTGTGCTTAAAAAAAAATAAACAAATTTCATGGTCAAAAATGAAAAACTAAAAATATCCTTTTAATGCAAAAATGACAGATGCTGACTCATAAATATAGCAACTTCTCAAAGTTAAATTAATAGCCTAGAGATACCCAAATAGGGTAAAATGATTATTTTCAAAGTAAGTCTGTGTCTAAACTGTTGATTATGCTGCTGAAACACTTCAGTTTCAACTCACCATTATGGCAATGTATACCTTTATTTTCATTCATAAACTGTCGAACTGCAGCTAAGAAAAAAAAAGAAATGTAATTTAAAATAAAAATTATTAATTAAAGTTTAAAAATACATATTAGTTATCTTAAGGGATAGTTCAATAAAACACATATTTTATTATTTAGTTTTTATTATACCAGTGAGCATTTCTGAGTAATACTGACAACTACAGTAAAACTAAAGTTATTTAATTTGAAATTCCGATGAGTAATTATTTCAAATAGGAAAAATTTAAAGGAGGAAATTAATGGTCTAAATGCCATTCTTTGCTTGAGGGTGATCTATTGACCTTTCTTCCAGTTCTATGATCCTATAGCCATAATTTCCCAAATCATTGGAATTTAGAAATTCCATCTAGTTGGTTCTACTTTTATTCGAAGTTTCTGAACTTAACCTAATATCCATCTAAAAAATCCTAATAATTATGGAATAAACAAATGAACAAAAATATGCAGAGTGCTTTAAATCATTCATTTAAAGAGAAAAAATAGTGGCAGAGAGAAAGGCAATCATAACTCCCATTTATCATTAATTCTTCAGTGGGCCTACTGGTTCATCCTGTTGAGTTCATGGTTCTCAAACTCTAGTGTTCTTTATATTCATTTGAGAGTCTTGTTGAAAAGCAAATTTCCAGACCTCATCCCATGATTCTGATTCAGGAGATCTGACTCTATGTTACAGGTGATTCTGCTAGTAGGTGGTATAGAACCCACTGAGAACCACTGTGTTGGATTAAATCCTGGTTTGTAATAAAAATAGACTTTAATTTCTTTTTTAAAAAGTAGACACATGGTAGGTAACTTCTTTTAATTTTCTTCTCAAAATTAGAATTTTTTTCTTATGACAAGGCACTTAATATCTTTAGAAGAAATAAGGAAATAGAAATAAGTCAAAGAGAGAAAAATCAAAATCACCATTAAATTTCCTCGAGGTTCATGTTGCTAGTAGCCAACTGTTACGTTTAATCATTTTTCATAAATAGTTTGATGCCATAAATATTTTTAAATTTTCATTTATGCATCTAATCCATTCTTATGGCACTAATGGGGGCTTCCAATGTTTTTCATTTATTAATTGCTCAGTTAAATTTTCTTGCATGTCTTTAATTATTTTCTTAAAATAAATATGTGGCAACAAAATTTCTACAAGAATAAGTTCTATCTGATTAATTAGTTTTATGGCATTGGAGATTGAACCCAGGGCCTTGCCAAATAATAACTTTTAAACCTTTTCTTATAGGTAGTTAAATGGACCCTTAATAAATGCTGTTTTAATTTATATATCACCAGAATCATGATAATACTTAGTTCCCTTCACTTTCCCCAACTCTATTGTCTTTAAGAAGAAAAATCCAATTTGAGGGAAAATAACATTTGTTTCATTTTTATTTTTGATTATTAATAAAACTAAATTTTAAAATATATTTTTGGTGAGGAAATACTATTTTTATGCTGAAATAAGTGAGGCTGTATGCTTTTACCTTTTTTATTTTCAATTGCATCAAATGACACTTGTGGTTTTTCAACGTTCTCATCTTCTGTGAAAGAATTCCTGCAGATACAATGCCAAATGACTCTGGATCAATGAAGTGAACAAAATTCATGGAAATTACATTGAACACACTATTTTTCTTCTGTGTAGGCACAGTTATTTTGATGACAACAAAGAATCACTTTCTGGATTTTGTTCCTTAAATGTTGGCAATCTAGCCTCTAGTGAGGTGGGTGGAAATCTCATCATCTCTAATCAACAGAAGCACATTTGAAGAAAACCAGGGCTAAAAGTCACTCTGTAGTACAAAGCTGAGCAATCTCAGATAGCTTGGGTCCAACAGAAGTGATTCAAGAACACACATTCATGTTGCAATCTCTGGCTAACGTTATATAGCTTTGAAGCAAAAAAGCATTAGCAGCTCAGAGACATGGCCTGAAAACATACACAAAATCAGAGAAACCTAATTGCACAGTGTAGCAATGACCTAGGCTGCCAAAGCTTCTATCCTTAAACTATAATAATCAGTAGTAAATGGTGAAGGTCAGTTATATCTTCATTTTCTCTGTTTTATAACTAATTAAATGCTTGGCCAGATTGCCCATTAAACCCTTAGATTTGGATCCAAAATAATCTAAATTACAGACTGAAAAATTTCTGGTCTTTGGGATAGACAGCACAGGGTCTGGGGATCCTGGGTCCCTCATATGACTCTCCTGTGGTGATATGAGCCTAATTTTCACCCTAATACTTATCTTTATTCATAGAGATGCTCCAAGAATTAAATAAAATGCACTACGTTAAAAAATATCTTATACATATACTTTCTGCCTGATATTGTGCTGGGTGCCACAGCAGAGCAGAGATAAATGAGGCCCATTCAGTTCCTTTATAATATAACCATCAGACAAGAAATTAAGAAGAACCAAGAAATTGAATATATTGCTAATGCTAGAAGGTACAATAATTTCATTGCTGTTTTATTTCTGAAAGTATTTTTATAATCAAATAGAGATGAAATGCAATGATATCTAAGACTTATTTTGAAATAAATCTCCCCAGAAATGGAGAAAGAGATAAAACAAGCATGATGTGGGACATGGGCTGTTTTGGTTGTTGCTGTTGTGGTTTCTGCATTTGCAATGCTGGCGATCAAACCCAAGGCCTCACACATGGTAGGCAAGTGCTCTACCAATGAGATGTTTAGGTGAAGTCCAACTGGGAGCCACGTCCAATTAAAAAATAAAAAATTTCAGAATTTCCACGAAGAAAATCCTCCTGGAGAATTTCTCTAAAGATACAACCCTGAAATGCATACAAATTGAATTTTGGGAAGATTATCATCTTAATTGACTGAGACATTTTGTATATAAAGGCATCTTGCAGTGATTTCTTGGGTAATTTTGTGAATAAATTATTTGTTTTGAATCCATGTGGACTTTCTTGGAACATATTTCCTTAGAGCAAAGTACACATGAACTTTATTTCCAGCAAAGTGAAAATTAGCAGATGGTGCACAAACATTTTAAGGTTTCCATTACATTCAGACTTACACTAATTCCATTGGGATCTCTGGATTTTGAGTCACAGGACACATGCATAACTGTTCCCTATGAGTCTTACTTTCCAGGCTTTATCTTTCCTCACCTTGTTGCTCCAACCAAATGCTCTTTGTTGAAAAAGAAAGATGAAGTCATCAGATTGCACTAGTAGTGTAGCTATATAAAACTGATTTATTATGCCTGGTGCTCTGGTACAACCTATAAACCCAGCTGTTTGGGAGATGGAGGCAGGAAGATTTCGAGTTCAAGGACAGAGGCAGCCTGTAAGACTTGCCTGTCTCAAGATGAAAGGTAAAAAATGGGCTAGAGGTACAGCTCAGTGTTAGAGCACTTAGAAAGTATGTGGGAGGCCCTGGGTTCAACCCCAAAGTTCCACAAAACACTACCACAACAAAAAAATGGACTTATTCTGCAGAAGAAAATTGGAGGTGATAATTGTGAGGATAAGGGTGGTGGTGGCCTTCCTGTCTGCAAGATGCACTGGAAAAAAGCACCGGATCATGGGTTGAGAAGACTAGGGTCCTGTGCATTTTGAGTAAATAACTCATCTCAAGTTCTTCATCTGGAAAATGTGTACAATACAATTCTGGTAATAAGGTGTGAATGGTTATTAAATATACATAAGCTCACTGGTAAACTTGAAGATAATTGGAATTGAGCACTTTTTCTTAAATTTTCTAGAAGCAATATACTAATTGCTTTTGATAAACAACTAAATACTACTTGTACCAGTGTTCATTTGGGCAAATCTTTCAAATAAATCCTGCTCACCTTATAAAAGAAAGAACATTACCCTCACTACAGAAGCCAAAGTGATCTTTAGATGGCATGTTGTTGTTGTTGTTGTTAGGTTCTGTCAAGTTGTGTCTGACTCATAGCAACCCTCATAGGGTTTTCAATGGCTGATTGTTTTGGGATTGCCTCAGGGATGGATTGCCACCTCCTTCTCCCATTTTTACAGTGCCGGGAATCAAACTCAGGACCTCAGAGACTGCAGAGCGGTACTCTACCAACTGAGCTAAATCCCAGCCCCAAGAATGACATAGGAGAGTTTTTACTACAGATCTGTGCTATAGTATGTGGCACATGGAAACTATTTTAAGTAATCCTACTGGAATAATATGTGGTAGGTAGTATAACCCATATTTTACAGATGAGGAAACTGAGTCTCAGAGGAATCAGAACCTTACCTGCTATAATTAATAAGGTCTCTAAAGATTTTGGATTAGTAACTTTCCTGATGGCAAGGGAATCCAAACTTCAAATTTTATAATCAGTGGATTGCTCAACCTTACAACATATGTATAGCTCCAGAAAAACTTACTGTGGAACAAATGTTCTAAGGCTTGCAAATTCCCAGGGAACTTACTCAAAGTTAAAAACAATACTTAAATAAGTTCCTTGGGAAATCAAGTGTGCTCTTTGCCTATCTATAATGGTGAATGAGACAGTCTTGGATTCTCTGAGTGCAAACAAAAACAAAGTGGCTTTTAGCTATGTTATTTAAAACTTAATTTTCAAGCACACAAACAAAGCTTTTAGTTAGGATTACTACCAGATATTGAGGGATGTAAGGCCAATTTCATCAAGTTGTGGCAATTAAAGTGAGGTCTGATTCTTGGAGATGTTCTCAGAAGTCTTCAAATATATGATTATTTGTATCTTTTAATTATACAAGAGTTTCTTATAGACCCATATTCACGATCTGCTGAGGCAGAAGGAAATAAAGCATAAGTCCACAGAACCGAAGCCACTCTCTGTGGCGACTGCACAAAATGTGAATAAGTGTGGCATGTCCACTAGTCTTTCAACTCCCTACAAGGCTTAGGTTTAATTCTGTTTTCCTGGCAATAGAAAAGTAAAATACTCCCTTTGTTCCATCCATATAAAAGGCAAACCGACAAAATTTCAGGTGCTACCCCTATGGGCAACTACTGGATGCATTTCTATCTCACCTGCCCCATCTCCCTCTCACTCACATATTACCATATTATCACCTTTTATTAGAATGCAAGTGGAGAGGAGAAACTACCTGCTAAAAACCAAACAATGAAAAAGACAAAATGTATGCATGTAAGTTAAATTTTGCCCAGAGTAAAGTCATGCCTCCAACCCCAAGACCCTCAAATAAATATTCTTATTGTATCATGCTCCATTCTAACGGTTCATACAATAATGCTCACCTAATTCTGTCTACATTTTTTTCACTTTATTTACTTTTTGAGACAGAGTCTCACTTTGCAGCCTAAGTTGGCTTGGAATTCGATATGTAGCCCAGGCTGCCCTTGAACTCACCGTCCTCTTACCTCTGCCTCAAGTGCTGGGATTATAGGCATACACCACCATACGCAGCACACTGAATACTTTTTGTCTAATGCTCCAGCAATGCAAGGATGTATCTCACAGGATAAAACTAGATTCTGACTTTTAATTGTAAACATTACTTTATACTAGAGTCAAGTCTTGTTGGTTTGAAAAACTGTTGGATATATTTTTACTACAGTGTTTGAAGACCACTAGAATCATTATGGTTTCAATGCTTTAGAGTCATTTATTTTCCAGAGCATGAATTTTTGGACACACTTCTCTTTGTTGCTTTCTTTAATGTACGCAAAGCCTTTTGAAATCAATCTTTAGAGATTTTTTTGGACTGCACAATTCAAATTTGTGGCTATCTTACCATTCCAGCGGATGTAGCTGTGTCTTTTTATTCACAAGCCAAAATTGTTCAAATACATTTAAAAGAGACCAGTATTGGGTCAGGACTGAGTCATGTTTTCCCATAGGGCTTGCCATATCATAAAATTCACGCATCAGAGACTGAATCCCAGGAGAGATAGATGGGAAGAGCTGAAAAGAAATAGTCAGACACAAAATATTAGCAGAAGTTTTGAAAAGTAAATCAAAATGTATTATGTCTTTATGTTTAGTCAGATATTTTTTACAAATCAGATATTTATTAAAATCCATTGGCCAGTACTATAATTTAATTTTTATGTGTCTGTTAAGGTAATGCCACTTTTCATAAGACATTAATTTTGTTGGCAATCATATTTCCAAATGGGATGAGCTTTCCTCTGTTTTCTTTGAATAGAAATGAATTTCTCCTTTGTGCTATAGGGCGCTAAGAACAGCTAAATTAACAGCGGGAGTCAGGTAACAGGTAAAATGAGAAGTAATCCTCTTGTGTTATAAATGAATTATGTCAGGGTGAGAAATAATCACACACACACACACACACACACACACACACACACACAAATCTACGCTTATCCACTTTTTACTCTGAGAGTCAGGAAATTAGTGTTTGCCCTTATTTCTGCAAAGTAATTCTTTAGCTCTTCATCACATTGTGTTAAAGGATGGTTTTTACATTCACAGTATCTTAAGTGATGAATTCCTGAGAGGTGAGTCTCTTTGATTATCTTTCTACAGTATTGAGTCAAACTTTTAGCAATTTGATACTTATTCTATGTAAGTTTATTAAAATGATAAACATATCAATCAAATTATCTTTGTGTAAAGAATTTCACTTTAAACCATCTAAACTATCAGGCTAAATTATAAAAACAAATTTCAAACATTCATTCATTAACTTAGTAAACTGGTTATAGCCCAGATGAGTAGCATACGTATACATAGATTTTTTTTTTGACAAAAAGAAATGCTTGAGCCAAACACCAGATTAATAACAATCATTAATGAACTTTTAAAAAATACTATTTTAAAATGATGTTTTATATAAACAAGTACTAAGTGAAAAATATCAATACATTGTAGTCTATATAAGAGGCAGAAGTGGAAACAAGACATACACTGAGTGTGGAGATTCATATGTAATAAATTATCATTTGATATTGACCAATAAATTATCAGAACCCAAGAAAATATATAGAAAAGAAGATAAATGCCCTTTTAAAAGCTGAAATCAGATAAAGTTTCTATAATCATTCATATTTTCTTTCTTTGGCTTTTGCCATAAGGTTATAACAAATTAATTTTAGCTTTCTAAAATCTTGTTTTGTTCAATTATATTTTATTTTACCCAAACTAAAAGAGTATAATAAGCAGTAATAAATATTGGTTGCATGTAGATGTCTCAAAGCTAAAAGCGAAACTTCTTTACGAAAATATTCACATTTTTCCCTTGAGAATTGTCAAAGCCTAGCAGCTACACTAACACCATATTCTCTTATTGTTGTTGTTGGGTACCATCGAGGCAGGTCTGATTGATAGTAACCCTATGTAGGATAGAATGAAACACTCCTCAACACTGCGCCATATCAGGCACTATGTGAGTGTTTCTCTGCTATTCATAGGATTTTCAATGGCGAATTGTTTCAGGATTGCTTCAGGAGTGGATAAGTCTCAAATTACTTGCAAATTCTTAAAGCATATAGATATTGCTCATCTTACTATTTAGGTCTCTGAAAGGAAGAAAGAAGTTTACAAAGATTCCAATTTGTTTTAAAGAAATATCTTTATCTTGTTTGAAGTCAAAAGCAGGTAGTTTATAGCTGATCTACTATAATCTCAGTAATCAAGAGGAATCAAGTGTCACTTTTGTTTTACCAGTTGGAATTGTCCAAGACTTCCAAGTTCCTTTATGAAAGTCATTATTGAGTTAATTTCCTCTAAAGACAGACATTGATTTAATTCCTTTTGGTAGTTTTCACCCTATAATAGGGATAAAAAAAAGTCATAAGCAATTGCTAAAAAGTCAAATAATCTTCGCTCCAACTGCCTCCCAGTTCCTACCAATCAAATTTTGAACTCGGTAACAGGTAGGCTAATTAATATTACATAATGCATAGTAACTTTAACTTGTCACAACAATGTCTGAACATAAGAAAACTTTATATTTGACAAGGCAGACTTGGATGAAATAGCCTAAGGAGGCTTTAGGAGTGGGTTGGGGAGGTGCATACAGGAGGGCAGAATGTGTGACAACCAGTTTGAGGATGCAGGAAGATTCTCTTTTGGCCTTCGGGGTTCTAGAGGTAAGAGCATCAAATGAGTATTTATACAGTAACCTCATATGTAGGATATTACTATTATGGAGTTTCACAGACTGTAAAAAGCAGGCCACCACACCCCATGTTTTCCAACATCCATTTTTTTCTAGTGCATTGCTGAGAGCAGTATAATGCTCTATGAAGAGATGTATGTGAGAGATAAAACATCAATATCTTTGTGGGACCTTTTATATTCTACTCACTAGAAGTCCCCAAGTATGGGTTTCAAAACAGAAAAATATATAGGGATCGATGCTCTGGTAATCTACGCAAACTTTCTAAAGTATCAACATTTGTGCTAACATGCCATAAAAAATAACCAATGTTACTCTGTAGCACTAAATCCTAATCATCAGCATCTAGCCAAACATTAACAGACATACAGGCTTTAAAAAAAACTTCATATTATAGCTCAATTTCCCCAATGCCAATCTGGAGTACACTCTGCTATTCTATAGTGCTTCCAAAAAGTTCTAACATTCTTTTAAAACTATTCTATAATATATAATATGTACTATTCATAATAATCACAAAAACTTCTTAGGAATTATGAACTGTTTTACTTCATTTTCAACCCATAATTTTATCAGTCATTCTCTTGCACACTTAGTTGATATAAAAATAATGTTGGTCCTCAGTTCAGAAAAAAATTAAGAGGTATAATACAACAGACCTCAATTATTTTCAAATAAATCATTAAATTGTTTTATTGTACAATAAAAATGACATTTTATAAGTGCCTTAAAAACATATCATCACACAAATATGCACTTACCTTAAATATAGCTGATTTATAA
>VMDO01004085.1:99334-131215 GCA_007922755.1 Pedetes capensis
ACACAAATATGCACTTACCTTAAATATAGCTGATTTATAAAGTCTCTGAAGTATCTCAGAAAACATAAAAAGTGAAGATTCATTAAAGAAAAGAAAATTGAAAGTATCTTTTAAAAGGAATTCTTCTGTAGTTTGGTCCTCCAAATGTATATTATCATCATCTTGAAACTTTAAATGTTCATGTACCTTTGAAAGAAGAAAATAACAGTAAGTACTATTCGTTGATTTTGAATACAGTGGAATTACCTCCAAGATATGATTTATTTCCGGTTGGATTATAGATCAGAACTGACATCTAGTGGCCTTTTTGGAGGCCAACAGCTTTACAACTCTGAGTAAAGTTCTTTTAAGGATGCAATTCTTTAATGTATAAGGAAAGTAACTAATGTATTATAAAGTTATAATCACTTATCTTGAAAGTTTTCATAGGTGAAAAATCTATGTTCATGGAAAATAATATAGAATGTTTTGTTCCTAGATATACATTTTAAAATGTATAATACCAGGTATTAGATATATATACAAAATAATGAATAAGTGGCTATAAAAGCCATTAAAAGTCATTTCATAAAATTTTAAATGTTTATACATAAATCTTAAGGCTATTCAACCAAATGTCTGTAATTGGTTTCTCTATATTGTAATTTGAAAATGAATAAATGCTACTTGAAGTTGAATTCTGTCTATCCATACTCTAATTTTATTCTTCTTCCTTTCTTCCCATACCATAACCCAAGAAACAGATTTCTATAGCCTAATTGAATCAATTGTTTTATATCTTCTTGCCAGCTTTGAGGGCTATTTTAGAGGAAAAAATATGCTAGGAGAGATCACCTAAAAATTTTATTTAATTTAAGAGGAAGGAAAAGAATCAAAGTATACAAAAATCCTTCTTGTATAGATTCCTGTATATATTTATAACTAGGAAAAAACATCAAAAATTCCTATGGCTTTTTCTTTCTTCTTTCTTTCTCCTTCCTCTCTCTCTCTCTCTCTCTCTCTCTCTCTCTCTCTCTCTCTCTCTTTCTCTTTCTTTCTTTCTTTCTTCTTTCTGCAGTCCTAGGGATGGAACCAGCCCTCACTCATACTGGTCAAACTTCTACTGATCTATATCCCCAGCCCCTGAGGCTTTTTAAATTAAAATACAGACCAATTTAAAATGGAATGTCTATATGTAAAGAAAACAAAAGGAGATGGGTCATCATACCACAGAGACACCTGCATCTCCATGTTCAATGCAGCACTTTTCACAATAGCAAGGATATGGAATCAAACAAAGTGCCCTTCAACAGAAGAATGGATAAAAAAACTATGGTACATATACACAATGGAATACTACTCAGCAATCAAAAAAAATAAAATAAGTCCATTAGCAGCAAAATGGATGGAATTGGAGAAAATTATTTTAAGTGAACGAACACAAGCTCAGAAAGAGAAACACTACATGTTCTCACTCATATGTGGGAGCTGAGTCAAAATTATAAGAAGGAAAAATCCTATACAAAGGACGGATCATAATTAAAGAGAAAAAAGCTAAGAATGGTATTATTATAGATGATCTAGAAAAAAACATGTAATAGTTCTGACAAAGTAAAAAGAAAGTTCACTGCAGGAAAAGTTTCTATCTTAAACAGAACTGGAACCCATGGCTATATAGAAAAGTATTACCATAAAAAGACAAGTAAATGGTAGAGAAGTCTTTGATGGGGGGTGGGACAGGGGAGGAAGCATACAAGAGGGTAAGGGGGAACCTGTATGAATAAGGTACAACAAAATGCATATATGGAAATGTCACAATGAAAAACATGTCAGAATGAATCACATTAAGGTGTACATTAAAAATTTCCAATACTAAAAAAAAGAAAACAGAGTTCCCTTTTCTTCATAATAGCATGTGAATATATTGGCTATTTTCTATTATCTATGTGTCTTGGTTTTCTCGATTAACACATACTTGGCTTTATACTACATTTATTTCATATATACTGCTTTTACTATAGAAAAATTCATATTTGTTTTTCAGGGACACACAGTGGAAGTTGGAATTCATGGATTCCCCACATATTAGTTAATTCTCTGAACCAAAATGCATATAAAATCATGGTGCTCTTAATGCAAAGTGTTATTTATAGATTGGCTACTATGAATGAAAATAACTCTGTGTGTCTCTCTGTCTCTCTCTCTGTCTCTCTCTCTCTGTCTCTCTCTGTCTCTCTCTCTCTCTCTCTCTCTCTCTCTCACACACACACACACACACACACACACACACACACACATACACTTCATCAAAAGTTAGAAGTTCACACCACTCAGGAACCCTTTGACATACCTGGAGCACTACGGGGTATCTGAAACTGCCATAACCAATATCAAAAGTTAAAAGCTGAAAACATAGTCTACATCTGAAAAAGAAAAACAAGGACAGTAATACAAAAATATATTGTCTTTGTTATACTTAGTCTATTATTGGATATTATATTGTTAATTGCTATAGTTACATTTCAATATCTGTAGTAATTAAATAGGGCAGTGGCTTGGAAAATAGAAAATTATAAATAATTGTTTCTTGGATTTGGAATCTGTTTTTTCTTACAGAAAATACATACATATCTAAATTATTCATGACACATTAAGTTGAACAATGAAGTTATGCCATGAAAACTTTAACACAGAGAAGAAAATTCTCCTATTCCTACATGCTAGGCATTTATTCACACATAAAGTCCAGTAACGAACATAACAAATTAAGACACCTTTCTCTCTTTTTATGACATAATAAATTTAACTTTTTTTAGACAAAAGTGATCAATTATACTCAAATAAGTTGAGACATGAGGATGGAAGATATTGCATTTTCTTAATAAAGGTTTTGGTTTCCTTCTCTGCATTTTGAAATCATTGGAATATTTCAGAAGAAAATTTACAATGTATAGGTAAAATTACAGCTAGTCAACCCTTAGTATACATGGTACAAAGAGCCAAACTTAAAGGGAGACTTCAACTTAAAAATTAATTTTAAAAACTCATGTTTTATTTCTTTTAACACTATTTGGATACTAACAAATATGTAACATGTTTAAGTTCTGGGATCTATAAATTAGGTCACGTATATTTAGAAGATCATATTTATATTTACATAAAAGTTTCCAAGTACACCTACTTGTGAAAATTAAGATGTATTTTAACTAACAATTTGTTAGAAGATAGTTTTTTTCTTTGTTTTTTAAATTAAATTCTGTTTTTACCTTTGGAAGCTCTTTGGTCCGAGAGTAGATGTTTCACTGAATACTTCAGCAGCCAACAGGAGTTTGCTAATTGCTTCTTTCATATTATCAAATGCCTGCAGAGGTGAACTGGCTTTCAGGAATGTCTCAAAAAATGTCTGCAGCTGGGAACAAAGTAAGATTAACACATTGAAATAACAGTCTCCATTTGTCCCTCTATCATTTCCAAAGTGACCAACATGAAGAATTGTTTTAGGTTACCTATTCTGGTTACACTCAAAAAAATATCCCTTAAATAGGAAAGTTTGATAATCTAAGGTTTAAATATTTTGTTATTTAAATTATAAGGTGAAGGAAAAAGGTTTAAATATCTTGTCATTTAAATTACTTTGGAGATGCTTACTCCATCTCATCATTCTCATTTCACAGCATCTAATTATAAAATATTAAATGATATGGAAATATCAAAAGAAGATGCAAGGAATACACAGAGTCATTATACAAAAAAGAATTGGTGGAAGACCAACCACTTCAAGAGGTTGCAGATGATGAGGAACCAATGATATTGAAGGACAAATTAGAAGCTGCCTTGAAGGAATTGGTGAAACACAAGGCTCCAGGAATTGATGGACTATCAACAGAGATGTTTAAACAAACAGATGCAGCACTGGAGGTGCTAATATGTTTATGCCAAGAGATTTAAAACAGCTACCTGGCCAACTCACTGGAAGAAATCCATATTTGTGCCTATTCCCAGGAAAGGGTGTCCAATTGAATGTGGAAACAATTGAGTGATATCATTAATATTATACACAAGCAAAATTTTACTAAAGATCATTCAAAAGAGACTGCAGCAGTGCACAGACTATAAATCAAGCCAGATTCAGAAGAGGGCAGGTTACTAGGGACGTCATTGCTGATGTCAAATGGATAGTAGCCAAAGGGAGAGAATACCAGAAAGTTGTCTGTCTATGTTTTAAAGACTCTGCAAAGGCATTTGACTGTGTGAATCATAACAAATATGGATAACACTGTGAAGAATGGGAATAGCAGAGCACCTAATTGCACTCATGAGGAGTCTGTATATGGACCAGGAGGCAGGCCTTTGAACAGAACAAGGAAACACTCGAGAAAGGTGAGCATCAGTGCTGTATACTTTCCCCATACCTCTTCAATTTCTATGCTGAAGAAAAAATCTGAGAAGTTGGACTTTATGAAGAAGAATGTGGCATCAGAATTGGAGGAAGACTCATTAACCACCTGCCTTATGAAAAGGACACAATTCTGCTTGCTGAAAGTGAACATGATTTGAAACATTTACTGATGGAGAACAAATAACACAGCCTTCAGTACAGATTGCCACTCAACATCAACAAAACAAAAATCCTTACAACTGGGTCTGTATGCAACTTCACAATATATGGAGAAAAGACTGAAGTTTTCCAAGATTTTTCTTTACTTGGTTCTGCAATCAACAACCATGGAAGCAGCAGGGAAGAAATCAAAAGACACATTGCATTGGGAAAAGCTGTGGCAAAAGACCTCTTTAAAGTACTGAAAAGTAAAGATGTCCCATTGAAGATGAAGGTTCATCTGACTCATGCCATGGTATTTTCAGTGGCATCATATGGTTGTTAAAGCTGGACACTCAATAAGGGAGACAGGAGAAAAATTGATGCTTTTGAATCATGGTGAGGGCGATGAATATTGAATATAACATGGACTGCCAAAAGAACAACCAACAGATCTGTCCTAGAAGAAGTATAAACAGAGTGTTCCTTGAGAGCAAGGATAACTAAACTGCATCTTACATATTTTGGATATGTAGTCAGGAGGGACTGTTCCATGCAGAAGGACATGATGTTTGGGAGAGTGGCAGGTCAATGAGAAAAAGGAGGACGCTCAACTAGATGGACTGACACAGTGTCTTCAACAATGGGCTTAAACATAAATAAGATCTTGTGCCTGGCTCAGAATTGGGGAGCATTTCATTCTGCTGTACAAAGAGTCCCTGTGTATTGGACCTGACTCAACAGCACCTAGCACCAACAACCATTATGAAAAGTACGGGGGAACTTATATAGCAAGGCTTGTGAGGAGAACTCTCAAGTTTAATTTGTGACTCTTCTAACAAGGGGATTGGAGTTGTCACTCATCCCCTGAACCTTTGTGTCCTTTCTTTAATATGGGGTTATTGCATACCAACAAGAGAGTTGTGGAAATCAAAGCAAAGGAAAATGTATTTGAATGCCATCAAAAGTATGAAATTCAGATCTTAGATTTTTTCTTATAAATTATCTGCACGTATCCGAATAAAAATAGCTTTTTAATTTTGTTTCTTCACTGCATTTTTCTCCAGGGAACCTAATTAATGAGAGAAGAATCTAAGAGAATTCTAGTGTTTTGCTTATGTTTTAATTTAAGATTTTATGTGGAGGGAGAAGATGAGAAAGTATTACAAAAAAATATATGAAGTTCAGGTTTATGTCTTTTTAGAAACACTATTGTTAATATCACAATTAGCTATTTTTATTTGCTTAAATAATAATCATAAAACAAGAACTTTTTGAGAATGCTTATCATTAAAGTTCAAGTCAATACTTTTAAAAAGCATAACAAAAATCTCATTTATTCATAGACTTTTCCAGATAAACATACTCTTTCAAATATAAAGAACAAAAAATATTTTTTGACAAAACATGCAGCAGGTACTCTATGAATGTTTTTGAAATAACATGCTACATCTATCAGAACTGCATAAGATTGCAACAAGAAAAACTTTAGTTGCTGTGATAATGAAGGACAAATATTGGCAAAAATTGCCCAAGGAAAATGGTAATTGTATCTTTAAAATATGAAGCAAATTTCCCCCAAGATAAACAAATATTGACTTCATAAACTTTTACCAGCTGAAAAAGAGAAACCAAATGAGACTACACATTAAAAGCCTAAGAACATATCATCAGCATTTGGCAATTGGGATGTTTTTCCATTTTACTAAGGAAAATGAATACAGTGATTGCATAATTAAAAGAAAACAAATTAATTCTAACACTAAAAATGTTAATACCCTTGAGTCAAAATAAAATAGCATTATGTTTTTCTAAATAAAAGTGACTCATAATGTTTTACTCAGTACACTGTATTATGTAAAAGGGTTATTAGTGATATTATTGCATTTTCCCATTTTAATGCATCCAAATGTCACAGAGGTTAAGTTTAATAATATAGAAAAGTTGAAAATGGTTTTGTAGCATAGGAGGTGTATATATATATATACATATATATGTATATATATTCAATTATATATATAGTATTATATATAGTATTTTATATATATATATATGTGATTGAGTATTATATTCTGCATAGAGAAGAGTTATTAGCAAATTAATGTCTTAGGGTTCTGTTTATCTAATGTGAAAATGATTTTCTTATTTTCTGACTATAACAATAAGCACTGAATAAAAAAGAGTGTCCCCCATGTTTCTGTCAGTCTGCTGTACTGAGGGGGCTTGAGTGTTGCTGTGATGCTGAGAGCCATGTCACCAATATTTCAGATACCAGCAGGGTCACCTATGGTGGACAGGTTTCAGCTGAGCTTCTAGACCAAGAAAGACTAAAAAGAAGGACATGGCAATCCACTCCTGAAACAATTTGCCATTAAAAATCCTATGAATAGCATAGAAACACTGTCAGATATAGTGCTGTAAAATGACCCCCCCAGGTTGGAAGGCACTCAAAAGACAACTGGGGAGTAGTTTCCTCCTCTAAGTAGAGTATATTTTAATGATGGGAATGAAGTAAAGCCCTGCAGATCTCCACTTGCTGATGTGGCACAACTCAAAATGAGAAGGGGCAACTACAAACATGCATTAATAATTGGAACATAGATTATACATTGCATGAGTCTAGGAAAATTAGAACTTGTCTAAAGAGAGATGGAATGCATAAATATAAACAAGGTAGGTATCAGTGAGCTAAAATGGACTGGCATGGGCCATTTTGAATCAAATAATCATATGGTCTACTATTCTGGGAAAAACAGATTAAAGAGAAATGGAGTTGCATTCATCATTAAAAAAGACATCTCAAGATCTATCCTGAAGTACAATACTGTCAGTGATAGAATAATATCCATATGTCTACAAGGAAAGTCAGTTAATATGACAATTATTCAAATTTATACATCTACCACTAAGGCCACAAAGGAAGACAGGGAAGATTTTTACCAGCTTCTGCAACCTGAAATAGATTGAACATGCAATCAGGGTGTACTAATAATTACTGGTGATTGGAAGGCAAAAGTTGGAGCAAAGAAGGCTTGTTGTTGTTGTTGGTAGGTGCCGTCGAGTCGGTATCCGACTCATAGAGACCCTCATAGGGTTTTCAATGGCTGACTGTTTCAGGATTGCCTTGGGAGTGGATTGCCAGGACCTTCTCCCATTTTTGCAGTGCTGGGAATTGAACTCAGGACCTCAGAGACTGCAGCTCAGCATTCTACCAACTGAGCTAAATCCCAGCCCAAAAGAAGGCTTAGTAGTTGAAAAATATGGCCTTGGTGACAAAAACGATGTTGGAGATTTCATGGTAGAATTTTGTCAAACCAAGGACCTTTTCATCGCAAATGAATCTTTTTACCAACATAAATGACAACTTGTTGTTTTGTGCAATTGAATTGGATCTGACTCATAGCAACCCTCATAGGCTTTGCAATGGCTGAAAATGGTGACTAGCTACATGGAATTCACCAGATTGATGACATTTATGGAAAGAGACAATGGAGAAGCTCAATATCAAAACTTAGAACAAGACCAGGTGCTAATTGTAGATCAAACCATCAACTGTTCATATACAAGTTCAAACTGAAACTGAAAAAAATTAGGACAAGTGTAAAAGAGCCAAGATATGACCTTGAGTATATCTTATCTGAGTACAGAGAGCACTGAAAGAACAGGTTTGATGCATTAGACACTAATGACTGAAGACCAGATGAGGTGTGACATAACATCAAACACATCATTCATGAGAAAAGCAAAAGGTTATTAAAAGAAAAGTAAAGACCAAATTACTTGTCAAAAGATACTCTGTAATTTGCCCTGGAATGACGAAGTTAAAGAATTAAACAGAAGATTTCTAAGGGCAGCTTGAGAAGACAAAATTCAATATTATACTGACATGTGCAAAGAGCTGGAGATAAAAAACCAAAAGGGAAGAATATGCTCTGTTTTTCTCAAGCTTAAGGAATTGAAGAAAAAATTCAAGCCTTGAGTGGCAATAATGAAGGATTCCACAGGAAAAATATTATACAGGGCAGGAAACATCAAAAGCTGATGAAAGGAATGCATAGTCGTACAAAAAAAGAATTGGTGGATGACAAACCACTTCAAGAGGTTGCATATGATCAGGAACCAATAGTACTGAAGAACGAAGTGAAAGCTGCCTTTAAGTAATTGGTGAATAGAGATGTTTCAGTAAACAGATGCAGCACTGGAGGTGCTAACTTGTTTATGCCAAAAGATTTGGAAAACAGCTACCTGGCCAACTGATTGGAAGACATCCATATTTATGACTATTCCCAAGAAAGGGGATCCAACTGAATGTTGTAATTACTCAATGATATCATTGATATCACATGCAATTAAAATTTTACTAAAGATCATTAGAAAGTGACTGCAGCAGTATATAGATAGGGAACTGCCAGAAAATCAAGCCAGATTTGGAAGAGGGTGTAGAACCAGGGAAGTCATTGCTGATGTCAGGTGAATATTAGCTGAAATCAGAGAATACAAAAAAAGACATCTTTTTGTTTTATTGACTAGTCACAGATATTTGGCTGTGTGAATCATAAAAAATTATGGATAACATAGTGAAGGATGGGAATACCAGAGCACTTAATTGTTCTCATGAGAAATCTGTACATGGACCAGGAGGCAGTCGTTTAAACAGAATAAGGCAACAATGCCTGGTTTAAAGTCTAGAAAGGTGTGTGTCAGGGCTGTATCTTCTCACCGTACCTCTTCAATCTCTATACTGAGCAAATAATTTGAGAAGTTGGGCTTTATGAAGAAGAACACAGCATCATGATTGGAGGAAGACTCATTAACAACCTACATTATGCAAATGACACAACTCTGCTTGCTGAAAGTGAAGAGGATTTGAAACACTTACTGATGAAGATCAAAGAACACGGCCTTCAGTATGGATTGTGCCTCACCAGCAAGAAAACAAAAACCCTTACAATTGGGTCAGTATGCAACTTCATGACAAATGGAGAAGAGATTAAGGTTGGCCAGATTTTGCTTTACTTGGTTCTATGATCAACACCCACAGAAGCTGCTGTCAAGAATAAAAATATGCATTGCATTGGGAAAAGTAGTTATAAAAGACCTCTTTAAAGTGTTGAAAAGTAAAGATGTCACATTGAAGATGAAAGTGTACATGACTCATGCCATGGTATTTTCAGCCGCATCATATGACTATGAAAGCTGGACATTGAATAAGGGAGACAGGAAAAGAATTGATGCTTTTGAATTGCGGTACTGGAGATGAATATTGAATATAACATGGGCTGACGAAAGAATCAACAGATCGGTCCTGGAAGTGCAACCAGAGGGCTCCTTGGAAGCAAGGGTGGCTAGACTGCATCTTACATGTAGTCAGGAGAGACAAATCCCTAGAGAAGGACATCATGTTTGGGAGAGCGGCAGATCAATGAAAAAATGTAAGATCCTCAACTAGATGGATTGACATAATGTCCACAACTATCGACTTAAACACAAAAATGATCATGTGCCTGACACAGAATCAGGGAGTGTTTTGTTCTGTTGTCCATGGGGTCTCTACGAGTCAGACCTGACTCAATGGCACCTAAGAACAAAACAATAAAGACTGGTATTCAATTCTCTCATTCAATTCAGCTTTTAGTGAGAATTATGTTTTGTAGAAAGCACTGTGCTTTGTGCATTGGGGGACAAGTTGTATAGCAACTAGAGGCTTCAGTTCTGTGCCATAATTGTGAACTTTGTTGGTTTAATAACAATACCAACTCAACAGAGTTATTTAACTTATTTAGTACAGTGGCAAGCAAACTAAGCTAGAGAAGAAATCAAAGTCATTCAAGTGCTTAACATACAGTTTTTCTTTTTAACTAATCAACTTCTAATAAGTCTCCCAAAGACAGAAGAACACATTTTTCATTCCTTTTAACTAATTTTCTTTGACTAAGTAGGAAACTTATTTGAGTGTCTGGTTATACCGCAATTCACTAGTCCAGTTGTATTTCCTTGGTGGTATTATTTGAGGTTGAAGCATCTCAGTGTTTTAAGATGCACAATAATAGGTGTGTGCTTAGTGATCTCATCAGACAATGCCAAATCACAAGTTATTTTATATTAATTCCATCAAAATTCATCAAAACCTAAAAAAACACATTTCACCCAGGAGGCTTCTTAAGCACAAATCTCTGAAAGAGTAAGTTCATCTTGGCAGCTAATTTAAAACAATCGAGTCTCAAAGTCAAACATTAAAAGGACTTCTTCCTCTCCATAGCATCACTTCTAATCAATGAATTTAAGTTAAGTAGGTAAGAGAATATAAGTTCCCAAGGAAATCAGTGCTTTGGCAGTGAGATAAAATGAATAAAATGTAAAACATTTTATGAAATGAAACTATCTTATGGATTATAAATATTCCCAAATCCTGTAGTAGTGAAATACAAATTTAGTGGAAAATAATTATATAGAAAATGACCTTAAAAGATCATGGTTGTAAAACCAGGCATTTAAAATATCACCGTTTGTTTATACTTGTGCAAAATTCAAGCAATAACCAGCCAGATATTTATATTTTTACAACATTGCTCCATTTACGCACTTACTGAGATATGAGGAGGTATACCAAAATTATCCATTAAGAATTGAAGGACAAGAGGAACTGAGGTTGAATTTAAAGGTCTTTATAGAAAAGCTCTGCCTGTAGCCATACCACTGTGGCGTCTGGTCCTGTCAGATCTCAGTAGCTAAGCAGGATCAGACCTGGTTAGTACTTGAATGGGGGACTCTGCCTGGCAACACCAGGAGCTGTAAGCTTGGGAGAAGGACCCGGAAACCCACTCCCAAAAAACAATCACCTATTGAAAACTCCCTGAATAGCAGAGAAGCACTGACAACACTGTTTCTCCTGTTGTACATAGGGTCACTATGAGTCAGATACCAATTTGACTCAGTTGCACCTAACCACAACAAAGAGAAGCTTTACCTATAAACCTGACAACTAAAAGTACTTCCAGAGCTCCCTAATTATCTACCTCATTCCCTACCCTATATGTCACACCTCCTCCCATACTTTCCGGATTCCACCCCACTATTTCTCTCTATCTTGTCATATCTGATTGAGCAAATTACTCTCAATGTCCACATGTGTCACTTATTCTGTGTTAAACCTGATTACCCTTTTTTTTCTTCTTATGACTAGGAGATGAGATATTTTAGGCCAGTAACTACTTCATTTACCTTTTGGTTTCCAGTGTCTAACACAACATAAGTGTTTTCATTAGCTGTTGTGGTTGTAGCAGAAAAACCAACCCAAACAAACTTATAGGGGAAGAGGCTTATTGCGAGCTCACAGTTAAAGAGAATCAGTCTATTGTGGTGGCAGGTCAGGGATGGCTGCCGTAGGATGACGGACCAGGAATAGAGAGAGCCTTGAGTTGCAGGTCTAGGGTAAAAGCCTCCAAAGGCCTACCCCCAGGAAGCTACTTCTGCCAAGCTAGACCAGCTTCAGAAAGTTCCACAACCTCCCACGAGAGCACCACCAGCTGGTGACCCAACATTAAAGTCCACGACCTTTAGGGGACACTTTATATTCCAACTGAGACAATAAGTAGTTGGTAAATGCTGTTGAAAAATAATCCTGACTATGTTACAGAAACCACAAAGACCTTGATAAGAGAAAATGTTTACTCTTGTCTCTGTATGATATAATTTTAAAACTGCATATCAAGATGGGGATGTAGTTCTTCAGCACCCACCCCCAATGCATACAAACATACCATATGAATTTCTTGCTTCCATCTGATAAATGAGTAAGGATAGGCGTGTTGGTGGTGCTCTGTAATGAACCTTTAAAAATAGAAGCTTATAACTGTTTGAGATGAATTTTGAGAAAAAAATTAATACAAGAGTTAGAGCTAAAAATGAAAAATTAACTAATATTAGTATTTTTTTAAAGTAATGTCCTTGACTAACTGGAAAACTATAGCAGAATACTAATATTTCAAGAGTTTGAACTTTGGGTAGTGTTTAATAACATTGTACCTTACTAAAGTTTACCAAGTTTTCTCTCAACAGAAATGACAGAAAAATATTTGTCTTCTCTGATTAAAGAATACTGGTACTTAAAATAATTTTGCACCAAATATATGGAAAGATGGCCAATATCATTAGGGAAATGCAAATTAAAACCACAGTGAGATATTAACTTATACTCACTAGGATGATTAGTATTTTAGTTGTTGTTGTTGTTGTTAGGTGCCATCGAGTCAGTATCCGACTCATAGCGACCCTCATAGGGTTTTCATTGGCTGACTGTTTTGGGATTGCCTTGGGAGTGGATTGCCATGTCCTTCTCCCATTTTTGCAGTGCTGGGAATTGAACTCAGGACCTCAGAGACTGCAGCGCAGTGCTCTACCCACTGAGCTAAATCCCAGCCCTAGTATTTTAGAAAAAACAGAAAATAATAGATGTCAGCAAGGATAACAAGGAATTGGAATCCTTAGGCTCTCTTAGTGAGAATGTTAAAGTGATGGCACTACTTGGAAAAAACCCATGTTCATGGTAGCATTATTCACAATTGCCAAATGTGGAAGCAACCCAAGTGTACAGATATAGGGCTAAAAAAAAGTGGTCAATCCATACAAAAAAAATTCTTTAAGTTTACTCTTTAAAAGAAAGGAAATTCTGAAACATTCTACAAGATTGATGAAATATGATGGCATTATATAAGTGAAATATTCTAAATCACAATAAAACACTATGATTCTACTTTAATGAGGTATTTAGTATAGTCAAATGCATAGAAGCAGAAAATAGAAAAGTGATTGTCAGAGGTTGAAGGGAAAAGGAAATAGGAGGGAAATAGGAAGGAAATAAAAATAGGAAATAGGAAGTTGTTTAATGGGTAGTATATCATTTCAGTTCTGCAAAAATTTTTGGAGATTGGTTGCACAACAGTATTAACACTCTTAACCCTACTAATCTGCACACTTAAAAATAGCTAATATGGTAAATTTTATATTACTGTGTATATTAATACAATTAAAATTTTTAAATTTTCTTGCTGTTATTATAGCCTCCCTCCCTGTAGCATCCATGCTTAACCACTTGTTAATTTTGTATTACCAAAGTCCAAAAGAGTATTGCTTTGCTTTAAGAGTCAGAAATTAAAAAAAAAAAACCTGAAACTGAACAAAAATTAACTCCTCCCTTGCTCCATTTCTCAGTTCCTGCAAATAGTAGACATATTCTCTTCATATCATCTCCTCTTAGTCTCTTTTTTTGTTTATGAGAACTTTTATTTCTATCCTTGACCTTTTTGTTATTTGTTAGGATGTAAAATCCACACAGCAAGCTTGAATGCTGATAAGAATGATGCAGAAGAGAATTAAAATTAGTGAGGGAACACAAAGTCTAGTAGACAATGGTTTCAGGGTAGAGACAATACTCAAAAGGAAAAATCACATAGCCGTTCAGACTCAATTTTGCCCATTGGTAGAGCTAAGGGCACTCAGAGATATATATATATATATATATATATATATATATATATATATATATATATATATTCCAAGATTCTATGGTCTTTGTCCAAACTAAAGGAGAATAAAGATGCATTCAAATCTACCTGTTTTCAATGTAGCTGGCCTTTAAGTTTATTGTTCTTGTTAAATATTATTATTCTGGCTTTTTCAGACTCAACAAAGATCTCTCTGTCTTTGAGATAACCAATCTGTCTCCTAACCTCTTTCAGAACTCTTAAGATATATCTGAAGTAATCCAAATACCTCATAATTTTATACCAATATATTTTATATATAAGAATTTTTTGACTGCCCTATAATTCTCAGTAAGAAAAAAATGTGTCTACAAATTCAAGTTTTTGAAATTTCAGTGAGCATATGGCTCTAAGCTAAAAGAAAACATTCCTCCAAAGAATTCTGATACAATTGTTTATCGCACAAAATTTGTCAGAACAATAGAAGCATGTTACAAATTTTACTAAATAATTTCCAAAATAAAAAAGGAAAATTGTATTGGAAATATACCTCTCAGATGGATATAGCTTCTTTTTATTCAATTAATTCATATATTCCTTAAAAGAACATTTCTTACTGTTAGAACAAGGGTTCAGCATCAATATTACTAACATGTTTAATATTAACATAGAAGAAATTTGATCATATAAATATACATATGTGTATGAAAGAGTTTAAATATGGCAACATGAGTCATTTCTTTGAACTGCCTCCAAAATGTATGAAAAAAATCATGTAATGATTTATCATGAAATACTCAATTTTGTTAAAAACAAATATTTGTCAATGACCCCTTCTTGTGAAGGATTTAATTAGCATCCTTCAGTTTCTCTGACAGACACCATACTTTTTTATGGGGGTGTCGAATTTTTTTCACACGATCCCCAGCACCACAAAAATAAGAGAAGGATCTGGCAGCCCACTGCCAAAACAATCACAAAACAATCAGCCATTGAAAACTCTATGAATAGCAGAGGAACACTGACACAGTGCCAGGTATGGTACAGTGTTGGGGGATGTTTCATTCTATTGTACTCAGGGTGGCTATGAGTCAGACCTGATTTGATAGCACCTAACAACATCTAGAGCAATCATCATCATAATGTTAGGGGCAGGTAAAAGCTAGATGATTTTTGGAAGAGGAGAAAGAGATAAGAAAGGAGAACTGCTTCTGAGGTAACTTCTCAGCAAGATCAATTTTTTGGAAGGTATACTTAGGTAAGGTAAAGTTCTTGGCACTGATTCTTTTAAAACTATCCATGTGCTTATGGAACCCCCACCTATCCAAGTGCTCATGGAGAGTCTTCATGGGTGTCCAAGGGCACCTGACATTTAGCCTTAGGACAACAGCTCTGGATGCAGCTGGCTCAGAGGAAGTCTTCTGCTACACCCCGTAGGGGCAGGGCAAGAAATGACATGTTAAAGTGGGTCTGTACCCTTGGGAGAAGTTTTCTTTATGTTTTAAAGAAGACATGACTTAGGGGGAGAAGTTGAATATTTAAAAATAGAACAAAAAGCAAGAAAAAGCTTTGAGAAAAATGACTAACCTGCAAATCTAAGTAGTGATGTAATTTGAGTGCACATATGTTATATGAATATAACTCTACATTACATTTAATAATCACTAACCTTAGCCAAACTGACATTATGTGGCAGACATTGTACATTTTACATTCATATATTGTTTGTATTCACAGTAATGTTAGGACGAAGACATTTATCCCCATTTTATAGATGAAGAAACTGTGAGTTGACAATGCAAGTTTGTATTCCTCAGGTTATACAGCCAAGAGTAATCCATAGGAGTGTTGAAGCCAGTCTGCTTGGCTGTAAAAGATCACCATTGCTTCTTCCCTTGTGTCCTTGGTTGTACTACATTTAGAAATGTGGACAAACCCCAAAATACAGAAGAATGAATCATCTTTGTTTTTACTTTTCTGGAAAATGTGTTTGAAACTGTCATAATTCTCAAGCACATGCCTTTACAACCACACATCTAAAATATCAGTTCAACAACTTGAGTTTTCATGTGGCCTAATTACCTTTTGGAAAACTTAAGACTTTTTGTAACTTAAATTGGCTGGATCAAGAAAAAAATTCTTGTTAAATAAAATGATTTAAGAATATAAATATTCTCATCATTTGTTTTAGTTCATTGAAGATTGGCTTGCTTTGGGGTAAACCATGGAAAAACTGAATTAACTGAACTTAAGATACTTTTTACTCATTCCTTGGAACTAGATCAAAAACGTCAATACTGAAATAAGTTTCACGCTTCCAGTGACATGAACAATTTTATTCGTTCATACTTCTTAATAATCCTAAATTTTAATGTACACATTAAACTTGGAAATTCAGTATATAGATTCTATGTGATTTAAGCAGTTTCAGAGTTGAAATTTTTGAATTCTCCCCTAAGAATATGAGAGAATTGGTCAGAAGCTGGATATAGAAATACATATGTGAATAGCATAAAAATTAACTATTTACTTTGAATGGTGAAATCTTGGTTGCATTACAGTCAACCTTTTCAGAAAATTGGCAGATTTTCTTTATTATTCCTTCTGGAATCTCTCAGTGGGACATAAAAGAGCAGAGACATTTAATAGTAAAGAAGAAAAGCTGAAGTTGTAAAGATTTTATCATTGTTCTCTCTATGTATGTGTCTGCTCATTTTCTATCTGCTCATTTTCTTTATATGAATACCATTGTTCGAGCAGGTCACAACTTATTTCCATTAAAGTTAAAATACAAGATTTTTAAAAGCTTCAATAAAATAAGGTCTGACAACTCATTTGAAAACTTTCTACCTCTAGTTAATTGTCATGACTAGAAAATGACATTGAAATGTATAATATTTGTAACAGGTAATATTTGTCAAGCATAGCACTAAAACTTGCAAATAGAGATGCATTTGGCAGAAGGATCACTATATCATGTATCTATAAATACAGTGAAAAGAGTAAAAATGTAAAAAGGGAAAACTTTTCTATTTATAGTCTGGATATTTTATGCAATCCTATTTAAGTCTTATTAAGTCTCATGGTCAAACAAAAGAAAAGAAAATGTGTTCATTATAAAAATGAAGTGTTCTAGTTGTACAATAAAGAAAATGATAGAGAAATCAGCCCTAACTTATGAGTGGTTGTGGTGTTAAAGTCTGTTGAATCCATGGTAAATTTATTACACCCTTGTGCTATTTTCTTACACCTCTCTCGTATCAGTTACACTTCTCTTGTGCTAAATTAAATTCATTATTTTATGTGTGATATTATAAATGAGAATTGAATTATGCATAATTTAAAAGTTCATGGCCTTGCATCTAGTCAAATACAACATTATCTAGCTCAGATTAATGTCTCCTTGGTATTGAGGAACAACTGTTGACTTCTATGTCCCCGGTTATTGTCTTTTTCATTGTTACCAAGTCATCTTTATGAAATCCAGTTTGAATCATGTCCTTATCCTGCTCATATTGGATAGAAATCCTCAATATTCAGAGAAGGAGGCAGCACAACAAACAGTAGAAGCCTTTTTATCCCTTTTTGCTACAAAGTATGTTATTTTTATGTAAGATCTCAAATATGATAAATAAAATCCTTAAATATTTTTAATTAAAAATTCTAAATGCATATTCCTTTGCCAATCTAGTGATATATGGCCAAGATCTTTTGTTTGCTTATGGTGAAGTAATTGGAATTGTAAGTCATCTAACTTACAGAAGCCTCTCCCATAAGGCATTGGGTTAACTGCAATTACAGCAAAAAGTAAAACTATTTGCAAAAACAAAAATCTTAGGGCAGAATCCTTCTAGGTTTTATAATTTCCCCACAAACTTTTGAGTTCTTGTAATCACACTTTTACTTGAAAAGTTTTAGACAGCCGGGCGTGGTGGCGCACGCCTATAATCCCAGCCGCTCAGGAGGCAGAGGCAGGAGGATCGCAAGTTCGAGACCAGAGGCAGTCTGGTCTCGAAAAAGAAAAGTTTTAGAGTAATTTTTCTATATTGATTCAGTAAGTATACAATTCAATACCTTGAGAAACAAACTTGAACATGGCATGCTTGCCTTAAGCATTGAGCTCTGTGTTCAAAAGTCACCATGCTTCAGGAAGAGAATGCAAATGATTACTTTTTTTTCTTCTTCTTCTTTTTTGTCATACTAGGAGTTGAACCCAGGGCCTCGTGCTTGCATGCTTTGCAAGTGTTGGACCACTGAGCTGCACCCCCAGTCCTTTTTTTTTTTTTTTTTTTTTTTTTTAACTTTTTGAGACAGGCTCTCGCTAAGTTACACAGACTTCCTCTGGTCTCAAACTTGCGATCCTCCTGTCTCCGCCTCCCAAGCCACTGGGATTACAGGTGTGCGCCACCGCGCCCAGCCACAAATGCCACAAATTGTCAAGGGGTGATTAAGACAGATTCTGTTCACTGGAGATCTGAATGCTAATACTAACTGACATTTATTAGCTCTGTCATCTCTACTAAATCATGAATCTTCATCACCCATAAAGTGTATATAAACATACTACCCTATCTAGCAGGGTTCTTAAAAGTTTCAAATGGGACCATACTTGAGAATGCATTCAGAAGTGCAAAATACAATTTCTTTGTATTTTACATTCCATGAAATTCATGCTTTTCAGGCTCTGATTCTTAAAATATCTTATATGGTTTCAGCCACTCCACAAATCCTGTACTTTTTTTTCTTTCCTTCCTCCCTCCCTTCTTCTCTTCCTTCCCTTCTTTTCCTTCCTTCCTTCTTTCCTTCCTTCCTTCCTTTCTTCTTTCCCCCTTTCCTTCTTATGTTAGTCAGATTTCCATTGCTGTGATGAAATTCCTGTTTAAATCAGTTTAAAGCAGGAAATACTTATTTAAGCTCGTGATCTCAGATGTTTCAGTTCATGTTCCATTGTTTCAGTTCATTGTTTCCCTTGTTTCTGGAGTGTAGTGAGGCAGAGCATCATGGTAGGGAGCATGTGGTGAAACAGCTATTCACCCCAGGGTTGTCAGGAGCACAGACAGAGAGAGAAAGAGAGAGAGAGAGGAAGGGGCCAAAGAAAAGATATAGTCCTCCAAGGGCACACTCCACGACCTACTTTTTCCCACAGGGCCCCCCTCTTCTAGGTTCCAGCGCCTCCAATAGTCCATTCAGTCATGAATCCATCAATGGTTTGACTACTGATAAAGTTAGAGCCCTCATGATCCAGTATTTCTGAACACTGCTGCCTTGGGGACACGAGGCTTTGGGACACACTCCAGATCCAAACCATAACATTTCTTCATCTACCCCCACTCAAGCCACTCTAGGCAGTTCATACTTCTGAGACTGTAACTTACAATTCTAACTAAATGCTTCATGATGCCTTTGCTTAGCAAATGCAAGCATCCCCTCCTCAGTGCTCAGAAGTGCTCTCATTCTTCCAGCTGAGCTAAAATACCATCCACCCTGTGAAATCAATCTCATTTCTCCCAGGCTCAATAATTCCTTCCTATTCTTTAACATCCCAGCAAATCTGGGCCACTTACTATATTCTCTTCTATATCAAAGTTAGTTATGAATATATTTCTCCCCCACTGAAGAGTTCCTGAAAAGCAAAACAAACGTTTCCCCATTGAATCCCTCTCCACATTGCCTAACACATAGTAGCATCTTTTAGACAGTTCTGGAATACAAATGATTTGAAGTAACTATGAATGATCACTGAAATATTCAATATTGCTTTTCCTTGAGTTGGTTTTAGCTCCACGATCAAACAAAAAATATTACACATGTCAGAAAAATATAGATTAAATGGATTAATTTCCCACCAATTTATTGTGAGGAAATTATACTGTTCCTATACCTTAGTTTGTAAAGGACATAGCACCATCAGCAATTGCATTCTCTTCTAATAGAGGCCATCAGACAAGACACCTCTCCCCTCTTGTCATCTCTTGCCTCTAACTTAAATCCTTTTCTGCCCTTACATTTAAGTTCCATACTATCAATCCTGCTGGTAATCTGCCCTAATGTGAAAATCTTTCTCCTCTTTAGTGTGGCAGGATTCAAAAACAAACAACAGAAAGACCACAAATTCCACTCACTCCAGTATGCACATTTTTTGCAGTATGATTTTTCAGCTTCTCCCATTCAGTGGTAGAGTCTATTTCTTCACTTTTTGAGTCTTGGCTTAACTGTGTGATGCTCTCTGTTCAATGGTACATTTATCTAAAGTGATACAAACTTTTTTCACTTCCTAGGACTATTAAAGCCTGCACCTGTAGCACTGTGGCATCTAATCCCATCAGATCTCAGAAGCTAAGCAGGGTCAGGCCTGGGTAGTACTTGGATGGGAGACCGCCTGGGAACCAGATACTGTAGACTTGGGAGAAGGCCCAGAAAACCCACTCCCAAAAATCAATCCATGATTGAAAACCCTATGAATAGCAAAGAAGCCCTGACAATAGTGTTTTACCTGTTGTACATAGGGTCGCTATGAGTCGGACACTGACTGACTGGACAACACTTAACAACAACAGGACTGTTAGGAACAATTTACTGAAAACCTGGTGACATAAAACAAAAATATATTCTTTCATAGTTCTGGAAGCTAGCAGTCTGAAAGTGAGGTGTCCACAGAGCCATGTGTCTTTTTATGGCTCCACAACACAATTCATGCCTTTTCTCTTTCAGCTTCTGGTGGTCATGAGCATTCCTTGGCTTTGGAGGCAAAGTTCTAACCTCTTGTTTCATCTTCACATAAACTTCTCCTCTCTGGGTCTGTTCTTCAGTCTGTTATCAGTTCTCCCCCTCATGTTCTCTTATAGGGACATACATCACTGGATTGAGGGCCAGCTGGGCAATCCAGGTTGGTCTCATGTTGAGATCTTTGAATTAATTTCACCTGCCAAGTCACTTTGTCCAAATACAGTCAACTTCACAAGTTACAGGAGTTAGGATATAGACATATCTTTGAGTGGGGGTGAGAATTCAGCCTATTATAAAAAGCAAATCTCCAAAAGAACATGGCCTTTAGAGCCTGTTCCCTTGCTATTCTTGGGAATCTTGACATTGCTACTATGTGAAAACACTGAGTAGCCTGCTGGATGATGAGAGACACATGACCAAGTTGTCTCTATGGCCCTGACATCCAGCCAACAGACAGGCATATGAGTAGAGCCAGGCTACACCATCCAACCCCAAATGAACCACAAGCTCCTTACAGAGATCAGCAGGAGAGATGCCCAGCCAACCCACAGAATCATGAGAAGCAACAAATGTTTGTTTAAAGTCACTAAGTTTGGGCATGGTTTGTTATGCAAAAACTGATTGAATTTGCTTTTATCATTGTTTAAATTCTATGTTCTTTCTTTCTCCTTTGCACATGGAGCCTATATCTCTTTCTCTTATGAGTCTTGTAAATGGATTTACAACTTAACAATTGTAAATGGAGTAGGTGATCTAAGAATTTCATTTTTGAATGTTGTTCTTATTTTCAGTGTTTCAAATCCAATCATCTAATGCCTGCTGTTTCTGATTTGAGTTCTCCATTTCAAATCCTCCCAATTTCACTTTGGCTTCTATCCTAAGCATTGAATAAATTTAATTCTGTGTAGGGTGAGCATTTTCTCAAACATCTTCTCACCTGCTTATCTGAATACTTCACTATTAACTACTCTTCTATCCTCCAAAGTTTCAGTCTTATGGCTGGAGATGACATGTATTTGAAAATAACCCTTGAATCCACAGTGGATGAGAAATAGAAACTCTACAATTCTGTTTTTGTCAAGACTTTGGAATTTTCTTTTTGCTGGAAATGTTTCACCATGAGCTTTTCAAATGGCACTTAGTCTTATCCATGAATTACAGCTTAAATGTTACTTGTTCGGGGAGATCTTTTCACCTCTCATTACCCTGTCCATTTCATTCTTAACTGTATTAAAAGTCTATAATTATTTATATTTGTGTATATACACTTAATTAATTTTTACCTGCTTTTCATCTACCATTCTATGCAAGAATAAACTCCAGAAAGGTGGGGATTTTTCTTGTTTATATTATGTCACTGGAGACTAACATAATATCTAGCATATGGGAGGTCTCAGTAAATATCTTGGAAAGAATAAAAAACCCTCATTTAATCCATAGGAAAATCATTATCAATCACAGATATGGAAAGTATTCAGAAAGGTTGAAAGCCCTCTGTGTGGTCATAGATCTGTTTAAGGATTTTCCTACTGCACATCCATCCCCAGACTCTTAGCACAGTACCTTGAGATTTTTCTTTTCTTTCCTGCATACCCAATATAATGGTCACCACACTAGTCATTTATTTTTCTCTCCTTAGAGTAAAAGTGCAATTGGATATATACTTATCACTTAGCCTGAAAGGGGGCTGGGATTTAGCTCAATTGGTAGAGCACTGCTCTGCAGTCTCTGAGGTCCTGAGTTTGATTTCCAGCACTGCAAAAATGGGAGAAGTACATGGCAATCCACTCCTGAAGCGATCTGGAAACAATCAGCCATTGAAAATGCTATGAGGGTTGCTATGAGTTGGATAGGACTCTACGGCACCTAACAACAACAACAGCCTGAAAGGAGTCATCATTGTCCTACTCATATTTTAAATCACATTTTTTCTCTGACTTTTGAGTTTAGATAATGATTTGACTCTGTGATTTGAACATATTTTCTTCATGTAGATGAACTGGATAATCACTACATAGGAAAATTCTCACACCTTTCAAATATATCTGGCAAAAATTCTAGTGGAAATTATTCACTAGAAATTTCTACCAAAGCATCAGTTTGGAAGGGTCTTTCTTTAAAATAGAGGCTGTAATACCTACAATTATTGGATTCTAGAAGACTAGCAACCATGTATGGGAAGTCAACATAAAGGGGAGTCATTGTATCTGGATATGTATAAACACAAGGATACCCAGAATTTTCTCTTCTGTTTTCAGTCCTTTTCTCCAAGTTTTATTTTATTTATATTATTATTATTATTATTATTATTATTACTATTATTATTATTACTATTATTATCATTTTCAGTACTGGGGGTTGAACCCAGGACCTCTCATATACTAGGAAAGTGTTCTACCACTGATCTGCACCTCTAGCCCCTTATTTATTTTTTTTATTTTGTGACACAGTTTCACTAAGTTGCAGTTTGTCTCTAATTACAAATCTGCAATCCTCCTGCATCAGCCTCCAGAGTAGTTAGGATTACAGGTTTGTGCCATGGCTCCCAGTCCCTTTCTCTAAATTTTAAAGACTTGCTTCATAGAGCTTAGAAGAACTTCTGCATAGACTTGGGGATAGGAAGTGAGATGACATCCTTATGAAATAAAGGATAGAGTAATGTGTTTGGGAGTGATTTCTATCAGTCACCGAGGAAGTCAGAGAATGGTTGCCTTACAAATATCTCCATAGAGATATAACTAACAAAAAAAAGATATATGTTTTTATATAGCAGTAAGCATAAAATGTAGTACTATGTATGTGTGTAGAATCCTGAGAAAGATTCCATCTCTCTCTGTCTTGGTAGCACTCAAAGAAATGAAAATACATTTTTAGCTCCATAGAGCAATATTAGACCATTTACAAAATTCAAAGGAAATTGGGGTTGGTAGTAGATCTGAACTTCACATTGAAATAAAAAGAAGTCATACAAATGACACACAGGTAAAAGTAATACAATCTTACATACTGTCTAAAATGTCATTATAAACTTTATGTTGTTGTTGTTAGGTGCCATTGAGTCATGTCCAACTCATAGTAACCCTTATAGTGTTTTCAATGGCTGATTGTTTGGGGATTGCCTTGGGAGTGGATTGCCACTTCCTTCTCCCATTTTTGTGGTGCTGGGAATCGAATTCAGGACCTCAGAGACAGCAGAGAGGCACTCTACCAACTGAGCTAAATCCCAGCCCCACTAACTTTATGGTAACTTTTAAAACCCTTGGTAGAAGAGATTGTGAGATGATCCTAAATTACAGTATGGAGCTGAACAGCAAGAGAGCATGAGAAGGACACATCTCCAGCTTTGAATCGCCACAGGACAAGGGAACTGGAGCACTAATCCAAAGAGTGTTTTGTCTTCCCCTCTGGGAATGGCACTGGGGATGGAGGTCTCAAGAGAAAGTCACTCACTAAGATTACTCTTAAATAAAACAGGAAGAGATATCTATCTGTACAGATGCACAAATCAAAAATAAGAAACACAAGAAATATGAAAAAGCAAGACAATGTATCTTCTCCAAAAGACAATGATTCTTTAATCACTGAATCCAAAGATACTGAAATAGTTGAAATATCAGATAATGAATTTATAGGTCTACTTGTAAAAATAATCAATGAATTCAAAGAGGACACAAACAATCAAATAAATGAAGTAAAGAAATCAATATAGGACCTAGGTCAGAAAGTCACCAATGTAGAAGACAAAGTCAGCAAAATGAATAAGAAGTTCAATGAAGAAATTGAGATTTTTTTAAAAAACTGAACAAACAGAAATGTTGGAAAGGAAGAACTCAATAAACCAAATAAAAGACAATGGAAAGTACCACCAATAGACTAGATTAAGCAGAAGACAGGATCTCAGGGAAGGAAAGCAAGGTTGAATAAATACTGAATTCAGAAAAAATCAAATAAAAATATAAAAGAATATGACCACAATTTCCAAGAACTTTGGGAAATAATCAACAGACCAAAGCTAAGAAGACAGGGGGTGGAAGAAGGAGCTGAGATAAAAACTGAAGGCATAGAAAACTGATTCAATGAAGTTATAGCAGAAAATTTCCTAAATCTGGGGGAAAAAATGGACATCAAAGCACAAGAGGGATTTAGAATACCAAACAGATATGACCAAAAAATAAGCTCCCAATGACACATAATTAAAATGCCAAAACTACAGAACAAAGAAACAATATTAAAATCTGTAGGAGAAAAACACCCGCTTGCCTACAAAGGCAAACCCATCAGAATAACATTAGACCTCTCAGCACAAACCCCAAAATCTGGGAAAGCATGGAATGAAATATTTCAAACCCTGAATGTAAATAACTACCAACCATGATTATTATATCCACAAAGTTATTGTTTAAAATTGATGGAGAAATAAAGATATTCCAAGACAAATATTTACTAACACAATATATGACCACCAAGCTAGCATTGTTGTTGTTGTTGTTGTTGTTGTTAGGTACCATGGAATCAGAGTCTGATTCATAGCAACCCTACATACAACAGGCAAAACACTATTATCAGTGCTTCTCTGATATGCATAAGGTTTTCAATGGTGGATTGATTTTTGGGGGGAGTGGGTTGCTAGGTCCTTCTCCCAAGCCTATAGTATCTGGTGTTCCCAGGAGGCCTCCCATCCAAGTACTAACCAGGCCCTAGGGCTGGGATTTAGCTCAGTTGGTAGAGTGCTGCGCTGCAGTCTCTGAGGTCCCGAGTTCAATTCCCAGCACCACAAAAATGGGAGAAGGGCCTGGCAATCCACTCCCAAGACAATCCCAAAACAGTCAGCCATTGAAAACCCCATGAGGGTCGCTATGAGTCGGATACCTACTCGATGGCACCTAACAACAACAACTAACAACCCTGCTTAGCTTCTGAGATCTGACAAGATTGGTCAGCACAATGCTGTGGCTGCAGGCAGCTAGCATTGTAGAAGATAATTAAAGGAATTCTATACACAGGAGGAAGAAAAACTGCCACACTCATGTCCACTCATGATGGGTAAACAGAGTCTCCACATGAGGAAGAATACCTTTTAAAAGGCATTGGAGGGAAAGTCCACCAAAAGGGGAAGAGTACCTCCTAGCCTCGGAGGGAAGTCTTCTGAAAAGGGAATAGTACCTCCAAAAAGAAGGTCTTTTCATGGAAAGGGACTTGGAGCCTCCTCTTTTCTTTTTCTTAAATTTTAATTGGTCATATATAATCTTCTGGCTCTGTGGGTCCTGCTGATGCAGATTGGGAGTTGACAAGCCTCCCTAGTAGGCTTTCTTAGAGAAATTCCTGAACTGACTTCCAACAACATAAACTCCTTAGTCAACACAAACAAAAGCCTTTGTACTGACAACTCTACAGTAAACAAATCATTCTGATAAGATAAAGCACCCATTTGTCATAATAATGGACTCAATGGCATGAGACACAGGTGACAGTTAACCACGCCAAATTCCCACATAAAGTTAAGAATAGTTAATTGTTATAGGAGATGTAGATGCTCAGGTCCTCTTGGTTTATCTCTTTAAAGTAAACACAATTTATCTCTGAGTTCATCTCCCACTTTGATCACCACCTGACACTCATGTGACAATTTAATCAAATGATTATTGACAAAACTTTGATGTAATCCATCAATGCTACCAACTTCCTTGTCTTTTTTCTTTCATAAGATTTAGTGAATTGTAATTCTGTATAAAAAGGCTGGGCTATCTGGAAATAAATGGAACAGATTCACATTGCCTCCAAGCTGCTGTGTCTGGTACCCACCGCTGACTCCTCATCTGCCTTCAGGAACCCCTGGATCTTAGGCTGCAGCTGGTCTGTGGCAAAAAACAGTCTCCACTAGGAGAGTACAGAAAAGAATAAACTTCATAAGAGGAACAGATGAACTAAAGAGAACTAGGAAAGAATTAGTCATGTCCAACTCAAAAACTGGGGCTGGGATTTAGCTCAGTTGGTAGAGCACTGCGCTGCAGTCTCTGAGGTCCTGAGTTCAATTCCCAGCACCGCAAAAATGGGAGAAGGACGTGGCAATCCACTCCCAAGGCAATCCCGAAACAGTGAGCCATTGAAACCCCTTTGAGGGTCGCTATGAGTCGGATACCAACTCCACAGCACCTAACAACAACAACAAAACAACTCAAAAACCAGCAAACTCTTAATATAAATGATGGAGAAAGAAAAGAACAAATAGTATATGAACCAACCAAGAAAATACCCAACCCAATTACATGAACCAGCAACCCCCTCTCAATAACTCTAAATATAAATGGTTTTAATTCCCCAATTAAACAACAGAGATTAGTAGATTGCATTAAAAAACATGACCCAACAATTTGTTGTCTGCAAGAAACACACTTCACTCGCAAGGGCACTCACTAACAGTGAAAGGATGAAAATTGATATGCCAAGCAAATGGAAGCAATAAATAAATAAATAGGAGGAGTAGCTATCTTTACATCAGACAAAGTAGACTTCTAGTTAAAATTAGTCCAAAGAGATAAAGAAGGTCATCACATATTAATGAAGATAACAATTGATCAGGAAGATATGACAATTGTAAATATATAGGCACTGAACATCTATGCACACAATTGCATTTCAAAAACACTACTGGACTTAAAGAGACAGATAGATCCAGATACAATAATAGTGAGTGACTTCAATACCCAACTCTCATCAATGAATAGAACATCTACACAAAAAATCAACAAAGAAACTTCAGAGTTAAACATCATAATAGGACAAATGGACTTGAATAGTCCACCCAAAAGTTATAGAATACACATTTTTCTTAGCAGGGCATGAAACGCTCTCTAAAATAGGTCACATTTTGTGCCATAAATCAAATCTTAACAAGTACAGAAAAATGAAAATAATTTTGTGTTTCTTATCAGACTATAATGTAATAAAACTGGAAATGAACAGGAAGAGAAATTACAGAATCAATACAAATATATGGAGATTGAACAGTACACTTTCAAACAATCAGTGGGTCCTTGAAGAAATCAGAAAGGAAGGTAAAAATTTCTTAGAATAAAATGAAATGTACACACAACCTACCAGAATCTTTGGGATATGGTAAAGGTGATTCTGAGAGAAGTTTATAGCTATGAGTGTCTACATTAAAAAATCAGAAAGGGCTCAAACAAATAACTTAATGATGCAACTCAAGCTCTTAAAAAACAAGGACAAAAAAACCCTCTAAACAGTGGACAGAAGGAAATAATAAAGATCAGAGTAGAAATTAATGAAATAGAGACTAAAAGGACAATAACAAGAATTAATGAAACAAAAAACTAGTTTTTTTGAAAAGATAAACAAATTCAATAACCTCTTAGCCAAATTAATCAAAAGAAAGACAGGGAAGACATAAATTAATAAAATTAGAGATGAAAAAGGTAACATTACAACAGATACCAACAAAATCCAGAGAATCATTAGAGAATATTTTGAAAAACTATATTCCAAAAAACTGGAAAACTTAGAAAAGATAGACAGATATTTAGACACATGTGACTGACAAAATTAATTCAAGAGGATATAAAACTTAAACAGACCTATAACAGCAGCAAAATCAAAGCAGAAATAGTCTTCCAACAAAGAAAAGCCCAAGCCTGGATAGATTCACTGCTAAATTCTACAAGATCTTTAAAGAAGAATCAACACTAATGCACCTCAAACTATTCCATTAAATACAAATACAAGGAACACTACCACACTCCTTCTATGAAACGAGTATTACCCTTTTATCAAACTACATAAGGATACATCAAAAAAAAAAAAAAAAAAAGGAAAACCACAGACCAATTTCCCAGATTAACCTAGATGCAAAATCCTCAATAAAATACTTGCAAATCAACCTCAACAACACCTTAAAAAGATCACACACTATGATCAAGTTGGTTTCATTCCAGGGATGAAGAGTGGTTCAATATATGCAAGAACATAAATATAATACAGCACATAAATAGACTTAGAAAGAAAAATCATATGATCATATCAACAAATGCAGAAAAAGCCTGTGGCAAAGTTCAACATCCTTCCAAGGTAAAAGCCATAAAGAAAGTAGGGTTGAAGGAACAACATCAATATGTTGTTGTTGTTGTTGTTGTTAGGTGCTGTGGAGTCGGTATCTGACTCATAGCGACCCTCATAGGGTTTTCAATGGCTCACTGTTTCGGGATTGCCTTGGGAGTGGATTGCCACGTCCTTCTCCCATTTTTGCGGTGCTGGGAATTGAACTCAGGACCTCAGAGACTGCAGCGCAGTGCTCTACCAACTGAGCTAAATCCCAGCCCCAACATCAATATAATAAAGACAATATATGAGAAAACCTATAGCCAACATCATACGAAATGAGGAAAAATTAAAAGCATTTTCTGTAAAATCAGGAATAAGACAATAGCACCCACTGTCTTCACTAGTATTGTATTCAATATAGTAATTGAACAAATAGCCACAATAATAAGGCAAGATAAAGAAATGAAAAAGGATATAAATAAGAAGTCATATTATCTCTATTTGCAGGTAATATGATCCTGCACTTAAAAAGTCCTAAAGATTCCACCAGAAAACACTTAAAGCTGATAAGCACTCTCAGTAAAGTAGCAGGACAAAAAAAAAAAAAAAAAACATAAAAATCAGTAACTTTTATATATACCAATAATGATTAGGAGGAGAAAGAAATCAGGAAAATGACCCCATTCACAATAGCTTCAAAACAAAAAAGATACCTGGGAATAAACCTAAATAAGGAGGTGAAGGTGGGGGATTAGCTCAAATGGTAAAGCACTTGCTTAGCAGGAAAGAGGTAGCAGGATCAATGCCCACATTCTCCAGTTTTCTTTACTGGGGTTTAGCTCAGTTGGTAGAGTGCTGCTCTGCACTTTCTGAGGACTCAGGTTAGATTCTCAGCACAATTATAGTTCTACAATCAACACCACATAAGCAGCAGTCAAGAAATCAAAAGATGCATTTCATTGGGAAAAGCTGTTGCAAAACACCCCTTTAAAGTGTTGAAAAGTAAAGATGTTATATTGAAGATGAAGGTGCACCAAACTCATGCATGGTATTTTCAGCCACATCATACAGTTGTGAAAGCTGGACATTGAATAAGGGAGGCTGGAAAAGAATCAGTGTTTTTGAATTATGGTGCTGGAGACACATATTGAATATACCATGGGCTGCCAAAAGAACCAACAGGTCTGTCCTAGAGGAAGTGAAAATAGAATGCTCCTCAGAAGCAAGGATGGCTAGACTGCATCTTATATATTTTGGAGCTGTCATTGGAAGGGAACAATCCCTAGAGAAGGACATAATGCCAATCCCTATAGAAGGACATCATGTTTGAGAGAGTAGCGGGTCAATGAAAAAAAGGAAGGCTCTCAACTAGATTGATTTACCCAGTGACTGCAACAATGGGCTTAAACATAAAAAGGATCATGTGCTTGACACATAAAAAAGATCTGTACAACAGAACAAAACACTATCCAGCACTGTGCCATGTCTGGCACTACTACGTCATTGCTTCTATGTTATTCATAAGGTTTTCAATGGCTGATTGTTTGGGGAGTGGGCAGCCAGGTCCTTCTCCCAAGCTCGCAACACCTGGTATTTCCAGGTGATCTCCCATCCTAGGACTAACCAGGCTCAATCCAGTTTAGCTTCTGAGATCAGACAGGATCAGATGTCAGGGTGGTATGGCTGTAGACTCCTAAAATTCATAGGGAAGCACAAAGACCCCAAATTGCTAAAGCAATCCTGAACAGAAGGAATAATGCTGGAGACATGATAATATTTGATTTCAAATTATACTACAGAGTCATAGTAACAAAAACTACATAGTAGTGACACAAAAACAGACATGTAGACCAATGGAACAGAAGATCCATAAATAAATCCATGCAAGTACAGACACCTGATATTTGACAAGGATACTGAAAATATAAGTTGGAGGAAAGACAGTCTCCTCAGTAAATGAAGCTGAGAGAACTGGATATCCTCATGCAGAAGAGTGAAACTAGACCCCTCTTTCTTAACTTGTACAAAAATCACTTCAAAGTGGATCAAAGACTTTAATTTAAATCCTGAGACTTTGAAGTTGCTAGAGAAAATCATAGGGAAAACACTTCAAAACATAGGCATAAGCAAGGACTTTCTGAATACGACTCCAATAGCTCAGGAAACAATAGCAAGAATTGACAAATGGGATTGCATGAAATTAAAAACCTTTCTACAGCAAATGACACAATTATCAGGGTAAAGAGACAGCGTATGGATGAGAGAAAAATCCTAGCCAGCAATACATCAGAGAGGGGATTAATATCTAGAATATATAAAGGGCTCAAAAAATTAAACACCAAAAAAGCAAAGTATCCAATCAAAAAATGAGCAAGTGATCTGAAGAGAGAATTCTCAAAAGAAGAAATGTAAACAGCCAACAATCATATGAAAAAATATTCAATTTACTTAGCTGTTAGGGAAATGCAAATCAAAACCAGACTGAGATATCATCTCCCCGAAGTCATAATGCCTAGTTTCAAGAAAACAAACAACAAATCATGGGGAAGATGCAGAAAGAAAGGAACCCAAGTATACTGCTGGTGGGAGTGTAGGTTGGTGCGGCCATTGTGGAAATTAGTATGAAGATTCATCAAAAAACTAAAAATAGAACTACCATATGACCCAGGATTACCACTACTGAGTACATACCCAAAGGAATATAAACCAGCAAACCATAGAGATACCTCCTCATCCATGTTTATAGTGACACTTTTCACAATAGCCAAGATATGGATTCAACTTAGGTGTCCATCAACAGATGAATGGATAAGGAAATTGTGATAAGTATACACCATGGAGTTTTATTCAGCCGTGAAGGAGGACAAAATTATGCCATTGCTGGGAAATGGATATAATTAGAGATCATCATTTAAGCAAAATAAACCAGACTCAGAGAGATGAAGGTCACATGATTTCTGTCATATGTAGATGTTAGATTTCAACATATATTCAGTATTAAAATATATAAGTCATGAAAATAGAAGGGGCCTACACAGGGAAAGATAATAGGCTGAAGAGAAGGGAGGGGGGCAAGAAGAAAGGGTAATGAGAGAAAGG